>JANFCV010000252.1:345000-565207 GCA_024500475.1 Phthorimaea operculella | reverse complement strand
TTTAAAGAAAACTTATACCTACAGTTTTACCATTTTAAATACTTGGGGCCAATCATTAGAAATTACGGCAAAATCGACTACATGTAACCTACAGATAACCTTTAGAAAAACAACGGGATTGATGAAGTGGAGACAACTCGCAGGTGCAATGTGCGACAAGGAGATGCCCATCAAACTTATAGGAAAATTATATGTATAAAACGGTGATCCTACTAATATTATAAAGGTGATGTTTGTGTGTGCTTACACGACGACATCACGGTAAAACGGCTGATTAGATTGACATGAAATTTTGCACAAATATAGAAAAGTATCTAAAATAACACATAGGCAACTTTTCACCACGGAAAGTGTCTTATTCCTACGGGATCACGCATTTTCCAATATTTTTGCAAAGGTGGCGTGACTGAGCCGATTCGCGTTTTAAACGTTTTCGCCGAAAACTAACAGCGACATCTCTTGGCGAGTAATACTTTTTCGCGGAATAATAGGTTGTAGCAGAACTGAAACGCAGGCAGCTAGTTATATTATACGAAAGGAAGGATATCTCACACAAACGTGCACTCCATTTTGAACCCTTATAATACCCTACTCAACGTAGAAAACTATTTTTGTAATCTTATGCCTTACTCCGTAGTAAAGACACTTTGTTTGCCTGTCTTGGCGGGACACGACCGTGCTTCTAGATTGTGCTTAAGTTTGATTGACCAGCCGCGCTCTGATATTATTTTGTTCGATAGCAGATCAATTGCTCTTTCGACGTCAAGTGAAACGGCCAAATTCATTTCGACATCCTGTACGGAAACTCATTTGAAATACAATGTCGCATATTATCAAAAGAACAATATCATGTTGCTACGTCTACCAGTCCTTTGTCGCTCGCTCATTCATACATAATGTCAGGTAAAATGTCAGGCTAGTGCAAGTGTTGCCAGGAACATAAAAATAAATTTACTCCACATTGATCATTAAATGTTGTTAGGTTATTGTCGGACCAGCAGTAAAAGAATATGTATTATATCAGTTACCTAATTCCCATAATACAAGCTTTGCTTAGTTTCAGCTAAATGGCGCTGTGTGCTTTATTCAGGCATATTTATTTACCCTTGCAGGGTAGGCAGAGCGTAAACAGCTGTAATAAAACGGTCATTTACTCCACGTCTGACAAAAATTTGAGAGTTATTAAGAAGGTTGTGTATCACCATAGTGACAGGTTGTCAGCCTGTCGCCTAAAATTGCAACTATCAAATATGGTAGCTATGGATAGATATGGGATGATGCTATTCCAGGCCGACACCATACGGAAAAAAAATAATACAGAGATGAATATTTGAATACTAAGAAAACAATAATAATTATTAGTGAAGTTTAAGAACAAGACTGCAGATATTTATAAAGTTTGAAATCCGCGATCTTGAATTGATAAAATTTTAATATAGTCAGTGCAACTTGAAGACTGTACAAATGTTTTGTGATTTCGGCGGTCTCTCCGGCTATGCTCCGGTAGCGCTAAATGACGTAACCTTACCAGTCTGCTCCGATTTCCGATACCTCGGTTCACTTCTGCAAGGCGATGGTGAGATAAACCGGACTATCAAGCACAGAATAAATGCAGGATGGATGAATTGGCGACAGGTCACGGGCACAGTGTGCGACCCCCGAATGCCCCTCAAACTGAAGGGCAAGATTTACAAGACGGTGGTCAGACCTGTCGTCATGTATGGATCTGAGTGTTGGCCTACAAAAGTGACACTTCATAATAATGTCACTATCTTATGTCAGGGGTACTCATCTCAGTTTTTGGATCAGCTGAGATGTGGTATATGGCACGCGAACCCGGCTTCCTGAGCTTCTACTGTCTTTGACTACCGGGCAGTAGTATCCTATACCTGTATTCCTGCCCCAATCTCACCACATTCCTCCCACTCCTATTCCTACTTTCCTATCTCCTAGATCCAACAAAAGCAGCTCCTCCTGCTTAACAAACAAAGTCTGTCTCGGCGAGAATGGCAACCCAATGCAGATAGTGCGAACGGGCTTGGCGGACTCGGCGATTCAGCAAGGCAATGTGGATGGCCTAGGGCGACGGTAGAGGGCGCGTGTAGTTACTGTCGGCCAGACACAGCATCCGACCTAGCACTTTTGCCGTTAGCCTATAAACAAGCAGCACTGTCCTTTGATAGCAGTGCGGCACAGCAGTCCACTGCTGGAAGTAGTCCTTCTCCAGGGTACGCCACAAGGCACGATCTTCCGTTTTGGCTTTCCACTCGATCTCTTTGGTCCATCTGGCCGGAGGACGCCCAACCCTACGGCCTGCCGAGGCGTTGCCTTCACATAAGGACCTGCTTACTCCACGACAGATGTGACCGACCAGGCGACTGCTGAAGTGGGTCATCATGTCCGTTACTTTGGTCCATTTGTCTCGTTCGAGACCTTAACATTAGCGAGATCACCAGAATAACGCTTTCTCGTCCATAATTCTGGAAAACTTCATGGTCTACACCGTCGACACTAGCTCAAGGATTACATGTTGATTGAACATGTCCTTGGTCCCGTCCAAGTTCATCCTAATTCCACTACGCCTCGAAACCATATCTAGACTGCAGAGCACTACAGCACTTCAGGTTTTGAAGAGCGTTGTAACTTTTTTCTTAAAAAATAAGCGACAACACTGCTGCTTCATTCAGAAACCCTAATCCGACCTCTCCTTCAGTTGTAACGGTTCTCCGTTCCACTGAACTGGGGAGGAAGGAAAAAGCAGCCTCCTGCTTAACAAACAAAGTCTGTTTCGGCGAGAATGGCAACCCAATGCAGATAATGGAATTGGCGGACTCGGCGATTCAGCGAGGCAAGGTGGATGGCCTAGGGCGACGGTAGAGGGCGCGGGTAGTTACTGTCGGCCAGACACTGCATCCGACTCTCCTCAGTCGTAGCGGTTCTCCGTTCCACTGAACCGGGGAGGGGACTATGTGTGTGCTTGCGTTTGCGCGAACGTCTGCGCACCCTAATATATCCTGCGCAACTGACCGCTTCCGAATAATGGACTCCGATGACGCTAAGTCCTGCGGCGATGGGTTGAAGTAGAGAGGTCTAGCGTGGTGCAAGCTGGGCTTTGTCTGATTCCTGCGCGCAGGCGGTCCCAGGGTGTGAGTACACGCCGTGGTCGCTTTGCATTGAAAAATCGGGACGACAATGCGAATTCGGCACCTGGGATGACAAGAGCAGCCCTATTTAGGAAGCACCTCTCTCGCTCAGTCGAGGGGGCTAGGTGCGCCCTAAACAAATGCTCGTCCCTTCCTGGAAGGTGGTAGTAACCACGGCTGCCATCGCATCACTTAACACGTGGTCGACGCAACAAAAATAAAATAAATAACACACCATCTATAATGACATTTGGCGCATGGAACGAGAACGCTCATTGATAGAGATGGCAACGCCTGTCCTGAACGTAAAACCGCTATAGTAGCTCGGGAACTTCATCGCTATAACGTGGATGTGGCTGCACTCAGCGAAACACATCTTGCCGATGAAGGAGAACTAGTGGAAGAAGGAGGGGGATACACTTTCTTCTGGAAAGGTACATCCGTATCTGAACCTCGACGTTCAGGGGTAGGATTTGCCATCAAAAATCATTTAGTAAAGCGACTTGAAGAATGTCCTGTTCACATCTCGGACCGCGTTACCACACTGCGCCTTCACTTGGACAAAGACAACTACCTTAATGTTATCAGTGTTTATGCTCCAACGCTAGACAAGTCTGATGACATTAAGGACAAATTCTATGAGGAACTATCTCAATGCCTTGACAGCATAAACGCCAGAGAGCAGATACTATTGCTGGGCGATTTCAATGCTAGAGTTGGTCGGGACTATGAGGCTTGGCCTGGAGTTCTGGGGCGACACGGAGTCGGCAACATGAACAGCAATGGTCAGTTGCTACTCAGTCTCTGTGCTCAATACGATCTAGCGATATCGAACACTATGTTCAGACTTGCCGCTAAGCACAAGACGACGTGGATGCACCCGCGATCCAAACACTGGCATTTGATCGATTATGCTATTATGCGGCAAAGAGACATCAGTCAAGTCAAAGTCACCCGCGTCATGCGCGGTGCTCACTGCAGGACTGACCACCGACTTATTCTCACCAAACTGCGACTCAGCCTAATGATAAAAAGCCTGCGTCTTTGAACGTGGATAGGCTGCAAGATCGCGAGATGAGAGAAAAGTATGCTGAAACCTTAACCGAAAATCTGTTGCCAACAAATGAGACAGTTGATGTCAATGCTGCTTGGCGAAATTTGTCATGTCATCTCATAGAAGCCGCTACCGCTACTTTAGGTACAAAAGACCGGCGTAGTGAAGATTGGTTCGATGACAATGACGAAGTTCTCAAGGCAGCATTCGACAAACATCGAGAGCTCCTGCGACAGCATCATCGGAGAGGTGGAAGTGTAGCGGCAGTCAAAGAAAGTGACCAAGAATTACGTAGGCTGTCTCGGCAAATAAAAGACAAGTGGTGGCAGGAAAGCTTGTCAGATGCAGTGGCTTGCCGATACAAACCAGCTTGGGAGTTCTACTGCGAGGTGCGTAAACTGACAGGTACGCCCCATAGAGCAAAAGTGCCTTTGAGGTCTCTGGATGGCTCGCAACTCTTGACCAGCAAAGAGGATGTGCTCAAACGGTGGGCTGAACATTTTAACGATCTGCTTAACGTAGATCGATCAGCTAACCTGCATCACATCAGTTTATTACCTCAACTCCCCCTAGCCACCGAGTTGGACGAGCCCCTGTCGTGTGATGAGGTTGTTACTGCCATCAGACAGCAGCATAATAAACGGGCGGTTGGCATTGACCTTATACCAGGCGAAATACTTAAATATGGCGGTGCGGAGCTGCACTCGATGGTATGGAAACTTTTTGAAGGACTTATCAGAGAAGATTCTGCCCGAAACCCAGTTTGGCTTCCGACCTGACCGAGGCACATGTGAAGCTATTTTCTCGGTACGTCAACTGCAGGAAAAAAGCAGAGAACAAGGTCGTCAGTTGTACCTCTGCTTTGTTGACCTGGAGAAAGCGTTCGACAGTGTGCCTCGTGAGGCTCTCTGGATGGTGCTAGGAAAACAGGGGTGCACGGAGAAGTTTGTGCGCCTCCTGAGACTCCTGCATGACAATATGCAGTGCTGCGTCTCTGTAGACGGTGAACAGTCTGATTTTTCCCCGTCACCTGTGGGTGAAACAAGGGTGCGTTCTAGCGCCCACACTGTTCGCCTTATACTTTGCGGTAGTAGTCAAGGAGGTCCTAAATACTGTCTCCGAAGGAGTCCGCATCCGCTTCCGCACTGATGGCAGTCTTTTCAATTTGGCTAGACTTAAGGCGCGCACCAAAGTCTCGCATGCACTTATTACTGAAATTATGTATGCCGATGACTTGTGCTTTCTTGCAGAATCCCCAGAAGGCCTACAACAACTGATGACCGTTTTTCACCAAGCTTGCTGCAAATTCGGCCTTAAGATTAGTGTCAAAAAGACGGAAGTGATGTCCCTGGATACACAAGGTCGTGAGACACTGACAATTAAGCTTGGTGAAGATATGTTGAAACAGGTTGACAAGTTCCGATATCTGGGGAACACTATTACAGCTAAGTGTGACCTTGATGCTGAGATCAATAGCAGAATCAGTGCTGCAGCTGCAGCATTTGGGAAGCTGCGTTCCAAGGTTTTCTGCTCGCACGACCTTAAACTAGCCACAAAAATATCTGTATATATAGGAGAGAGGGGGTACTAGCGCCCAGCATAGACGTGTTTTCTGTTCGCTCTTCGTAAAAAAAAAGGATCTCTTGAAAAAGTGCACAATTCATTCCAAATCTACTGTCTAATACATTCGCGACCATCGAGTTGCCATTTTCCGTAATCAGTTCAAAAATAGTTTCATATTTAGTGCCGTAATAATCAAAACAAAAAGTGACTTTGTCGGTGAACTCAAGCTAAAATTGTGTTTGTGGCTAGTGACTTGAATCATCGCAGACAGCCGGTCTATTGTTCCTCGCCGACCGGTTCCGTTCAAGTCGCACGGCGATTCGAATGCCTACGGCTTATTTCGTCGCAAGGATCATCGTGACTTTGGCCAAGCGGCTACAGCGCTCAGTATTTAAACGACGTTATCGGTTACGTTACGGATCAAATCTTGCCGGAGGATAAAAGCCGATTGTATTTTTTATTTTTCTCGGGACTTTTTAAAAATATATATATATTTTTTTCTACGCTTTTTTTTTTTAAGTAAAAAGGTTCGATCGGCCAACATGTCCACCAAAAAGGACAACTCGGATATTTCGGCCACAATATGCGGTGGATGTTGCGAACCCATAGCCGATCAACCACATCTAGTTTGCAGCGTAGAAAATTGCCATGCAGCCTACCATCTAGAAATCTGCTGCGGTCCGAATCCCCCAACTAACAAGTCGGGGTGGCGGTGCCAGAGATGCCGCTGCGCGGATCGTTTGTCCTTAAGCGGAAAGAATGATGCAGACCTTAGAGATATAAGAAAGTCCATCTCGAATTTAACCCCGACGACAAACAGCACGTAACTCTCTCTCTCTAAGATGTTCAGAAGAGACACATGAAAAGATGCAATATCGAACCCTCTCAATTTGAGGTTTTGGCAGCACAACGGCCAGAATGGCGCGGTCTTGTAAAGAGGCGAATCCGCGACTTCGAGGAGCAGCGTAAAGCAGACCTTGACGCTAAACGCGATGAACTGAAGGCCCGTCCTCCCGCCGCCATTAACTACAATTATATCAATGGCAAACTCAAATAGGCTACAATAGCCACATACGAGCGCATCAGCGCCGACTTGATTAGGAGTAGAAGTGGTCGCCATGGCCGAAACCGGCCGGAAAGATCATCATCATCATCACTATCCTCCCAGCCGTTCAGGCTGTTTCCGTGAAAAAGAATGTATCTACATGACCGTGTACCTATTATACTTCTAGCGGCCCTTTGAGCGGTTTCACCAGCTTCTACTTACCTGTTTCCAAGTAGAAATTAGATCTTTGCCCTTAGCAAAAAGTCGATTACTCCGTTCCAGCAGAAGTGACTCATCAAGACCATGTGCCAGCAAAAGCGACCGTCATGCTGAACAACTTTTACTTTGATGGAGATATCTTATCTCTTGCAATTTAGATGGGATGCTGATGATCTGCATCAGGTACTCCAGACCTTCGATGACTATGTGCCAATAAAAGCGGCTCGTCATGCTGAACAAATTTTACTTCAAAGCCATTACCGTATCTCTTATAGTTTGAATGGGATGCTGGTGATCTGCATTAGGTACCTACTCCAGATTCTCGATAATCATGTGACAGCAGGAGCGGCTCATCATGCTGAACAACTTTTGCAATGAACCCATTTTAGTATCTCTTATAGTTTAGCTGTGCTTCTGGTGCCCGCCATCATCAGGTACTCTAGTGATGAAAAAAAGTAGTCCATGTCCGTCCCTAATATTATGCCAGCAATATCAGTGGCAAATTTCACGAGGATCGCTAAATCATCGGTTTGATTCATTTTGGCAATATCCGTAACATTTCTCGCTTTTCCTACTTCATTCACCCAACTTCTATGGTAAAAATATGTACGTGGCAACACCTATCAACAAATATTGTTTTGACAAGGTTGTCCGCCAGACGTGCGCAAAAGAGACAAACCTATGTAAAAGAAAGAGTGGTATTGTCAAATTTTGAAGTACTATATCTCGTTCTTTCACATGCAATCGCCACATGTTTTATTTCATCAATTATCAAACAATACGAATTGTACAGATGGTTTCTTATCTTGTAGGTACCGTCAAATTTGTTTCCGCTTCTGCTGGCACATGGATATCGAATATCCATAGTTCTTCCCAGAAAAACTCGTAAGCCTAGTCTTACCCCAAGGGCGTGATGGGGCTGGTTGTTTGAACAACCACCCACACACATCCGGGTGAGCCCTCGCTCCCCACAAAATAGTTAGGTGTAGCTTTAACCGGCCCCGGAGCCGATAAATGCAGTGCCACATAACAAAAATAAACCGCTACACTACGGTAGCTCTAACCCAGGCAGCGAAATTGTGAACCACTTGATTCGTTCATATATTTTTGTAACTTTGAGTGGAATGGAATTCGATCTCTTTCACTAGTTCAGCGTAAAAACTAAATTAAGCTACATTAAGTTTAGCGATTGCCCCGATTGGGTACAAGAAGCTTATCGTAGAGGACGAAACTCATACCGAGTTGACGTAAGACACACATGAGACCGATGCTTCACAGATTCACACCAGTAGTACATATGGACGCAGTTTCAAATTTCAACTGTCGTAAGGTCACTGAAGAGATGAACTAAAACAAAATACTTAGCTGTCGACTTATTTTGCAAATACACTGATCGTTATCCGTTCTCTTTCAATAGTTAAGCGTAAAAACTGAATTAAGCTACATATAGTTCTCAACCCGAGATTATCACGAATACTATAACGGATGCTGTACCACTTTAGTTTTAAGAAACACAAAAGTTTTTCGATTTGCGGTTGGTAACCATACCACTGCAAGCAAACCAACAGCATAATTAACTTTGTTATGTATATCGAAACGTTGACTACAAAACCCTAGTTGAAGGTGTGTCTGAGATGCTCTTGGACCTACTAAATAATAAAAACTTGTTTATTAAATTCAAAATTCTTGCGTACCTACATTTACACACAGAAGATAAATACATAATGTCGCTTCTACAAATTTTAATCTTGACACATTTTTTCCTGTCTTTGTTACTCTTATTGTTTTAAATGCCTACAACTATCTTTGTTGCGCCGCAACGCATAAAAATCGTTCCTCTTTTGTTTTCCAACGCAGCGTTGTGCGCTATTTTGACGCTGCGCTAAAAATGCGCTGGAACGGACGTTGCGTGTGTTCTTCGCCTATTTTTTATTATAACTTTTTAAGCACTCGCGATCACTTTCAATTCGACTTCCCCATCGCGGATGAAGGATAAAGACAGTGTATATTTTAAATTTTTAAATAATATTATCTAACGTTTCGGAAACTGAAAAGTTTAGTCGCGGATGACCATACAAACTATTAATCTTACTTAAGACTTTAAGACAGACATCTTTTAGACACCCTGCATTTATTAGTATCGACTTATGTTCCGCTTGTTGCAAAAATATCATCGTATTTTACGTGTTTTTCTAGCATAACTTGAACATCAATATCACTACCAAAGCTTTTACATCTATAGGCTTACGTATGTAAGTTCGCTACAAGATAACAATATTTTGCCTCCCAATGTTTCCTCAAACATGCAAGATGGATCTACAAACAAGGAAGGAAGGTATAGGTATTGTAACGTATTATTGGAAATACTTTTTCAAGAGATAATCGAAATTATCCATAATGTTATTTAGGTTGTACCTCAAGGCTTTGAAAAGCATCACTCTATATCTTTGCCGTAGATGTCGTAGGAGACGACTAAGGCTTTTGAAAGATGATATGTATGGCAATTTTAGGCGACACCATAAGGTGATAAACAGTCTTCTTAATGACTCAAACTTGTCAGACATGGTGAAAATGGCCGTTTTTTACAGCCGTTTACGCACTGCTTACCTCGCATGAGATATAGGCGGGATATTTGGGTTAGATTTAAGTACCTATTCTTATTAATAACATCATGTCACGTGTTTTAGGCATTAATATACAATAATTTAATTAGGAAAGATACAAATAAGCCCCGATAATTTACTTAGAAAAAGTGTCGCTAGTACTGATAGCAAAAATTGCAGGTTCAAATCGCAGGCAACAATTCAAATCCTAGAGTGGCAATTACAATAGTATAGACCCTTAGTTATTCAATTGCTTCTAAACACCAACTAGTTCCTTGAAAACAAGTTTTTGATTCTAATTTCAGTGACAATGCTTCACTAAATTGTAATTTATTTGGATGTCGTCTGTAAAGTTTGCAAATTCATCAAAACTTGACTTGGGATTGAGATACGAGTGTTTACAGTAGTGCTTAAGTTTTACTCTGGCCAAACAAGATTAGTCAGCCCTAAGATGTTCCTTCTATTTCGTTCCTAACAATTTTCATTGTTGCTTGTGATGCTTTACAAGTTATCATTTTTGTCAGTAAGCAAATTTTTCAGTTTGAAATTGGCGGTCATGATAATGATCAAGTTTAAGGCATAAAACACACAGTATTGTTTTGTGCATCGTTTATTCGCTTGCCACTTTTGTTTTCGTAGTAAATACGGTTTATGTCAAACAGTTTGACAGACGCATGCGGAGATCAAATGAAAGACGCGCAAATGGACGTTTCGTGTGTTTCTCATGTGTACCTAAGATATATAGGTACGGTTAAAAATTGTGTAACTGTTGTGTTGTGAATGGCCTAGGTCATTCGAAAATAGAACTCAGTTTTTCATAAATAAGTAAACGATAGACGACGACGCGACGCCATTTCTTTTAGTGCTTTCAATATCGACCATTGGTGAAACCTACAGGTATTTTTTCTTTTCATTTTTGTTGTTTCTATTAAACCTTTTACTCTTACTTTTCTTTTTCTTTTTTATACTCAGTTAAAGATTAAATACCTACTATCAAAAGGTATCTTCTTTATAGAAACTAGCAACTGGCCAAAATCACTAATTGGTACTTTGATCCTTATCAGTAAGTAAATAAATCGTAAATTACGTTCACCTACTCTCCAACAAACACTTGACTTATTTATAAAGAAGCCGAGCTACAAGACCAATTCATCTCATTCCCAGATATATCCTAAGCAGGGATGTGAAAAAATAATCGATTTTTTTTAAAATCGATTTTTCTTTGAAAAAAAATTCGATTAATCGATTAATTTAAAGAGTAGAATTAATCGATTAATTAAAAATCGATTATCTTTTCAAAATTTCCAAACACAGAAATCGATTTTTTTCCCTCCATTTTTCTTTTACCAAACATCTTTTTTATGCATGAATAATAACACACCATACCCAATTTTCTCTGTCTTAAATATAAGAGTTCGGTTTTTTTCAGTGTTGTAACTGCTATTTTTGCATCCAAGCTGTAATTTTAGGTCTGAAAATACTGATTTTCCGGCATGAAAATGAAGGAACCGTTCTAATACTTGTGACGGGTGACCCTAAGTGGATAAAAATAAGAGAGGGTACTCGTCATCAGTTACAAAGATTTTATTCAAATATCAAATAAAACAACCGGAAGGGTCGCGGTAGGTACGGCCTAAGTAGTCTGTTTTCGCTGGCGTAGAACGGTACTCCCCTGGCGAAGAAGGTCGACAGGCGGCTGCAATGTGACGGGTGACCCTAAGTGGATAAAAATAAGAGAGGGTACTCGTCATCAGTTACAAAGATTTTATTCAAATATCAAATAAAACAACCGGAAGGGTCGCGGTAGGTACGGCCTAAGTAGTCTGTTTTCGCTGGCGTAGAACGGTACTCCCCTGGCGAAGAAGGTCGACAGGCGGCTGGGTCTTCACTTCAGTGTAGAGGTCTCGCAGTCGCAACTAATAGTGAGCTGGTACTGCAGGAAGCGTCTTCACTTCGGAAAGTCCACCGTCATGGGTGTAGTGCGTAGCGGAGATATTCTTCTGGATGTTTCTTAACCCGTAGGGTAACAGTTCCGTGGGTAACAAACCCGAAGGTAATCCCCCAATTGGGGTTTCCTGTTGCGCGTAATAACTATATAAAACTATGGCAATAACGTGCCGATGTCGAGGTACGTTACCGGCGTCTTTTACGATAACGGTTTTATTTGTTTATGGGAGCGCGTCACGTCCTAGTGCGTGAGGCGAGATTTTCGGAATGGCCAGTAGCGGTCAACCGTAGCTCCGACACAAAGGCACGGAGACAGCCGAAACATGTCGATAGTTTCCGAATGTGGACCCGGCGGTTGTTAAGGGCCGTCTTGACCAATCAGCTTGCTTAAAATATCACGCCATGTTTTAGACAAAGGCTGGAATGTGGTACCTGGCATCTACTGACGCCGATCGGTTAACAAAGAACTCGACGGCCTGAGTATTATAGCCGCATCTCGACTTGGAATTTGTAAACAGTGACGATTTCAGATTTGATAATATCCTACTATGAAATTATTTTGTTACTAAGGTATTAGGTTTGTAATTAGGTTTAATTAGAACACTTTAGGTGTTTAAGTTAAATTAGTAAGAATATGTAACTGCAACGTTACATACTGTGTGTAGTAGCGGTACTTTTAGTAGGTGGTTGTAAAACTCTGACACCGGAGTTCATTGGGTCGTTTGGCGACGCGATGTCTTACCCAAAGGGAGGACTTTGATAATAGTATATTATGACTATACTAAATGATACATAACAAAATAATAAATAAAACGGCCCTCCCATACAAAATGTTACAACCGGCCGAGTCAATTTGTATGAAGTTTATTTTACTTATAGTAATTAGGTGCATATAAATAATAATTTGTATTGCGTGTAACTTGAGATTTACTAAAATGTCTTGCAAATAATCAAAAAGTGAATTGCACTCACATTTTTTATAAAATTAAAGGTGCAAAACGAAAAAAATCGATTTTTGTTAAAAATCGATGTTTTTATAAATAAAAATCGATTTATTTTTAATCGATTTTTTTGCGACTAGAAATAATCGATTATAAAAAAATCGATTTTTTTATTACTCAAGTCACATCCCTAATCCTAAGTAACTTAATGCTTGCGCCAATTCGTTCTACATTTCAGGCCTAGGCATAAAATCGTATATATATTTAGCCTAGCCCAAACCGGCTTGCCTCGGTAATGTTAGCGTACATAATTGAGCACAGCCTCGGTCACATGCCTAAATAAATTATACCTCTAACTGCCTACAGCAAATAAACGTGAATTACGTTCACTATTAGCAAAGGAACGGTTTCTGAATCAATAAAAGCAATCGTTAGGTAGGTACTTTGTTTTTCGCTGCAAGAAAATTAGGAACTACTTTTTTCTAATCAACTTCGAAGTAAAAAAGGCTGTAAGTAATAATATTATAACTCATCATTTTGATAAAATCTGTGCACATTGTGCACCCACTGAAAATAAAAGAAAATTCGTATTAAAAAGCATGGAAGGGTTAGTTACTAAAATTGATCAAAAGCAGATACCTACCTAATGGCAAAAAACACAATAAGACCTACATAGACCGATAGTATAAAGTTCCTAATATAGAATACAGCTCTCCTATACAAAATACTTCCGTTTGTAACCAGCATCACTAACAGATTTGCTTGAAACATTGAAACTATTGTCATTTCAATGAAACAGCAATACATTACGCTGCCACGGATCACGACTCACGACGTACCAATCGTAACAATAGCGTTATTGTAGTGACATTTTTGACTAAGTCTCGTTATTTACTAATATTGTATTTTAGCTGCTTGAAATATCCCATGAGATTTTTTCCTTATTTAATTTACTCAAGACGAAGTAATTCAGTAGTTTCGGTCTGCTTCTCCCGAGACCTTGAATTATTTGCAGAACCTACCTTACGAGTGAATGTCAAACTCACCAGGGAACGACGACCACACAGTCTAATAGACGCCATTTGTTCCAAGCAATAACAACTGAACTATTATTTTACATTAGTATTGTAGTTGTTTACATTAGTAAAATAATAGTTCAGTTGTTATTGCTTGGAACAATTGGCGTCTACTGAAACTGAACTATTTTCAAATAGCAGTCTGCTAAATGAAAATAGTTCAGTTGTGTATCTATGACTGCTGGCATGTCAGTTGGTTTTGGTAGTTTAGTATTCTGCTAACAGTTTTAGTATAAAAAATCATAATGGAAATAGAATGACAGTTCAGTATATTATCGCTGGAATTACAATGGCTAAAATATGGCAAACTTGGGGGCGAGGGTAATGGGGGCAAGCATCTTGATTTTTGTATAGTCGCGTCATCTGTATCACGACTGACTAACCAATGCGCACAATCTTACACCAGGAATTCTAATTCAAACGTTATTGCGAAAGTCTGCTTGTAGTACTTGTAGCACACGTTCTACTACACAAATCCATTTAAAATATCCTAACTTACTCACTACTCACACATACCCTTGAAATTAGCAAATTCGAGTTCCAAGTGTGATAGCAACGTTACCGACTTCACGGATTACAGTGTTTCAAAAAATGCGCCTCCTGATATCTTGCCAGAAAATATTAGACTTTAGTCTGCCGTCCAGTAAGCCGAGTGGTCGTCACTAGGGAGTGCTGGGGATCGTGACCGGCCCCTTATAACTACGTAATGGGCTAGGTTAGGATTGCACGCGTTTTTTTCACGCCCATGTGACAGCAAACTCCCCTGGGGCACCCAGGGGTAATGTTTAACTAACCCATAAAAATTGCGTTGGAATTGAGGTAGTCTTGATATTTGTCGCATAGTAATGCGATATTTGGTAGTCAGTAAATGTAACTTAGAGTAGGTACGCCGATTGAAATATGAAATAAAAATTTGGACATCCCATAGTAAATTGTGTATGGGAGGTTCAATTCCTTTCTTATATTTCCATGGGGAAAGTTTCAGTTTCATGAGTACCTTGACGTCCTTTAGGCTTGTTATACCTTTTTTGTTACTCCCTGTATTGTCTGTGGTATTGTATACGCGTCTACATGCGGTTTTATTAGAATCCCATTACCATTAACACCGGACCGGTATAATAACGTAACTTCTTGTAGTAAATGTGAAATCCACCTTAACTAAGACGTAAAATCACATTGGAATTGAGGGTGTGCAGAATTTGCTAGAATTTGGCACGGTTGGCAACTAGTCTAATGAGTGACTAAATAAGTTGGGTAAGCACTTTTTTCATGTTTCACTGAAACGTGAAATCAATTTACTTTGAGTTCCTACTTCAGAGAGTGTACGAGCCAAAGTTATTTTATTTTTCGAAAAAGACTCTATAACATAAAGGTCGTCTGAAATGAAATAATTTTTGCTTTGTACAGTACGGCGGCCGTGCAAAATAGGCAATATTAGACAGTCTTCAAAATCATGTTATTGCTATAACATAGGGTCTATTTTTCTTTTAGCTGTCAAACATACCCTATTTGAACGATCTTATTTTAGGTATTAATTTTAAGTTGTCATATTCGTATAAATTGAAATCCGGTAGATACTACTTGTAAACTATACGCATTATAACGATTATTTTTTGTTTTCTACTTACCTATTGATCATGCTTATTCGCAGTTTTCAGATGTTTTATATGTGTCAATTTAATTTAAAACCAAACTGAAATCTCTTCTATTTTTATTTTTTCGTGATTCGTCTACAAAACAGAGGTCCCTAGAGAGCTCCGACGGGATCTGCCTGTTTCTTTTTTTTTAGCTGTGGATCGGGGGCACCGCTATAAAATAAAGAATCTATGGCTTCCTGTCAGGTGAGATTTTGTTTTAAATTTGGAACTGCTTGGGGCTTAATTTTTTAATTTTTGCATGCGAATGTCTGAATATACTAATAATTTGTTCTTGTATCAAACGTTCTAATGAACAAATTCCTTCAAACATACCCGAATACATTCATACATACCCTTGACAAAAAGTAAGAGATGACAGAGTGGTTAAACCAGTCGTAGCCACCTTCCTTAAAAGTTTACAAAAATCACATTTTCAGAAATTATAATCTCTGGAGATACGTAATCCTTGGAGCACAAGTACCTTAGCCCTAAGTAAATACTAGCACGCCGCCTTTAGCTACCTCAAAAGCATTTCTTCTAACTAAGTTTAGTTAAAAAAGCCTTTAGATCTATTCTGCGTTATCAGATTTCTTCTAACGCTGTCGACGGATTTGTCACGATATGACAGTTCTAGAAAGCAAATCAAATCTGACCGAGACACTATGCATACTTTAACGCCTCATAATCTTCAAAGGACCGACAGTCTAGGAATGTAAAAAAAGCTGTTCGTCTCGCTCTACATCATTATTTATGCAACGCGCGTGACAGCGACAGATGTCATGTCAGTGCACCCCAGGCGCATACTGAATCCGAGACGTATTCAATATAGACTTTTCAGTCGCTTGATTTTAATAATCTGCTGACATTTCGTTTTCCGAACGGCATAATTTTGAATGGCACTCTTATATATAGATTTAAAATGTAAGGCGCAAGCTCCATAGAGTAGACGTGAGACGTGAGACGAGAGATGACATCTGTCAGACAAGTCATTGTTAGTCGTCACGATGAGAGGCGCGTCTCACGTGTGTAGCTTTGTTTCATACTTTTTATATGGAAACGATTTCAAACGTCGCGATGTTGCACGTCTTACGTCTCATGTCAAATGTGTGGAGCTAGGGCCTAAAGTCGCCATTGGTTCATCAAACGTAATGTATTTTCTGTCAAAAGCTAAAGCCAACACCGGCTTTCGTAAGAGCCTTTACGCAAATACATCAATATCGACTTTATTTCAATAAGAAAACAGTTCGTTTTCGCTGAAAATGGCTCGTGACAAAGGCTAATGCCAGACTTTATTTCAGGTAATGGCTAAAAGTACTATCGCCAGCAAAACCACCTTTCCATTTAAGGGATCAACTTTTACCGGCTTTTCTTAGTAGTTGTATGAAGAACCCAGTCCCTGTAATGGGTAGGTGGCTAGGGGTAATGGGTAAGGGTTTACTGGCGGATTATTATTATTATTATTATTATCAGCCTACGGTGTCCCACTGCTGGGCAAAGGCCTCCCCTTCCTTTTCCCACCTGTCTCTATCCTTACTTAGCTCCCACCAGTCTTCACGATATGAGCTGAGATCGTCACTCCATCTTTTACGGGGTCTACCCCTTCGACGATTCCCATCTTGAGGTATCCACTCTGTGACGATCCTAGCCCACCGTTCTGGGTGCATACAACTGGCGGATACAAGCCTATTATTCAGACTCATCACTCTTATTATAAAATCTTTATAACTAGTCATAGCTCGACTTAATAAAACTTGTCGTAAATGCTGGAACTTGTACGAAATAAATATTTCACAAGTTTCTCTGCAGTCGTATAAATTGAACGAATTTCGGGTGCGTTCAGAAAGTTCGGCCGTAAACGCCAATCACACTTGACAAGTTTATTTGTAAAAATGCGTTCAGAGGTTGGGAAGTGTGGCACGCACGCGTCGGGTAGTCGGTTCGAGTCCGTACCAGGGGCTGGGAACTAATTCTTGGTCGAGCAATAAAATCTTATTGTATACTGACAATATTACCCCGAACTAGGTCCAATCTTGTCTTCACTTGTGCGAATTTAATGTGTCCCACGTAATGTTTTGTTTTGATGGTTTTGTATTACTGCTAGGTAATTGCACTATCCCGCTTCCCTTGTCGCACTTTCTTTTTCACCTAAAGGTTGCCTGGTAGAGAATGCTACCTAGCATTAAAGCCGCTTTGTTGTACTGCTTCTTTTGTTTGTGTTTTTTTGCTGTTGTATTATTCTTTGTATTTAGTTTAGGTATGTTCTGTCCAAAGGCAAGAGCTGGGTGTATGATGAATGGTGAATGAGTAAAAGAGCTAGTTAGTTACTGAGTCAAATGCAGACTCGATTTGTCTTATTTATTCAATAAATTAGTCACCTATACTAATACTACAAAAACGCATAAATGTGTGTACCCCGTTTCTTGCTTTTTTTTTTTTTCATGCGGCGTAACACACCTTTAACGCACTTTTCTGTCATTTCAGATCAGCATTCATAGATCGCCTCTTCAAATTATTTGGAGACTAAGACAATAAATCATTGAGCCACAGACCCATTAACTAAGGAACAGCCTAAGTATATGTAAGGCTCTAACACTAGAAATACACGGATATGGATAGGTTCATTGTTGAGGAAAACGATAGTATTATTAATAAACGATTCGAAAAGACAGGGGTCCGATATTCCGAACGTTTCTTTGTTTTCTTTGCTAATAAAAGTGGGTTATTTCATACGTAATCAATCTCGTATTGATAACTTGAGGTACCCAAGTAAACAGGATTAGATAGGTACTGTATAGGTCAAAATAGAGACCGAGCGCGGCGGCGTCGTAGTGCGCTGTCAACGTTGTTCATAGTACATTATGACTAGTTTGTATGGGAATGCCAGATAGACCTAGGCCCTCTATACTATTAACGACTCTGTCACGCTGACGGCGCACTACGACGCCGCCGCGCTCGGTCTTTATTTTGACCTTTTTATACAGTACGCGCGCGAATTCATTGCCACCCTGCTATGTGCTATAGCTTATATTTATTCATAGTCAAATTACTCTCTACAGCTATTTACTTACGTCTGAACGATTTAAATGAAATTCTATGGATTCATTTAAAACTAAAAGCCAAACTTAATAGACCATTATTGCAAACGTCAAGAACAAACCTTATGAACTCAAATAAGAACAAACAAAAATGTTTAAAGAGTACCTGAATTAAAGGTTTGTCAAAACTCCTATTACAATACCTTCTTAGACTGTTTAAAAGTTTTTAAATGTTTTAAGAAAAAGCCTTTCTCTAAATAAGTAGGCGAATATAGGTAGTTCATTCGCAATCATAATGTCATGAATTTACCTCTATAACATGACCAGCCTAAGCGGGAGGCCTGTGACGCTGCGCTGGTCGCAATACTTAGATACTAAGCGACCAGCGTAACTTGGTCTCCGGCTTAGGCTGTTCATGACACTCTGATTTTGAATGGACTTTACTAAGTCTTGTACATTACGTGTGGAAATGTATTTCGATTTCGAAGGGCACATAAAGTTCTTATCGTCAAAGCACTCTTGTCTATCTGCTCAACATAACTTTAAATAAAACATTATGTATGTTTAAATTAATTTGAACTTGGCTCAGAACTTCCGTGCGTAAGATGTAAGTATAGGTAATTTTCAGAACCATTATTAGTAGGTATATCACAAGGTTTTAAAAGTCATACCTACGGGATAACGAGAACACATTATACATAAGTAGGTGTATGCATATGAATAACCAAAAACAAGAGCCATTAAAATATCGCATGAGTGCGTGAACCCTTCATTGATCCCTAGTGAATAAAACCACCCGTAAAACTTTTACTCGTTATATTACAGTGCTATGACAATAAACCAATCGACTGCCAATCTACTATTGATAAGAACACTAACATTAACTTTCAAGCATAACGATTATAGCGCTATCATCAGTAAAACCACCTACCTACCCATTTAAGGGATCAACTTACGCTGGTTTATCTTACCTAGTTTAAAAACTTAGGTTAAAACAAGTATGAATTTTCTGATGATAACACAATAATCACTATGCTTAAAAGTGACTATTGGCGAGCCGAGTGCAAGATATTGCAGTCATAGGGAACGCTACTCTCGATTCCCGGGACGACTTTATCTCTCAGTCGCAAGTCATAAAGGTGGTATTCCGAACACTGCAGCCAACAGCCGACAGCCAACAGCATATGCTGCAACGGCAGTTGCAGCCGTTGCAGCACTACTGGTTTGTATGGAGTTCTATGGAACGCTATCCGAAGGCTGCAGCCGACAGCATATGCTGTCGGCCGCTGCAGCATATGCCGCAACTGCCGTGACTGCAGATCAGTATTGCTGCAACGGCAGTGCGATACGTACGTATCTATTTTTGCTATTTTGCTATAAAACGTAAAATGTGTGGTTCAGAAATAATTATGAAGTTATTAACTATCATAATTATTAAAAAACGAAACCACACTGCGGCAATTTCAAAGGTACCTACCTATTATACCTACCTAGGTTCGAGTTGCGGTACACTGAATTGTACCAACTAAGTACTTACAGTTCGTGCGTGAGTTACCTGTAGGTACCTATTATAGCTACCTATGTACCTACCTGCTACTCTGCCGTGTGATGCTAGTTTAGAATAACATCACCCCGTTTTTTCCTGTGGGTATCGTAAGCAGCGACTATGGGTCTCGAAGGTAACATGAGTATTGCAATTTTAGGCGACAAGCTGACAACCTGTCACTATAGTGATACACGACAATAGCTAAAACGGCCCTCAAATAATTTGTTAGACGTTGCAATAACGAACGTATTTTTACGGCCGTTGAAGCCCTGCCTACCCCGCAAGGGTTTAAGGCGTGATTTATGTATGTATGTAGGTACCTATTACCTGTAGGTACCTATAATATCTACCTAAGTCTACATGCAACTATCGGCAGTCACGGCATGTGCTGTCGGCTGTCGGCTGTCGGCCGGTGCCTTCGGAATCGCATGTGCTGCAACTGCCAACAGCATGTGCTGCAACTGCCAATAGCTGCAGCCGTTGCAGCATATGCTGTCGGCTGTCGGCTGTTGGCTGCAGTGTTCGGAATAGCAGCTATACGGTGAACCATCGACGTTATCGTTATCAACAATATTTATTTAAAGTATTCAGGATTTCAATATGAAAAACTAGCTGCCCGTCAGCGGTTTCACCCGCTGCAACCTATTATTACGCGGGAAGAAAGCATTACTCGCCAAGAGATGTCGCTGTTAGTTTTCGGCGAAAACGTTTAAAACGCGAATCGGCTCAGTCACGCCACCTTTGCAAAAATATCGGAATATGCGTGATCCCGTAGGAATAAGACATTTGCCCGTGGTAAAAAGTAGCCTATGTGTTATTCCAGATAGTCTTCTATATTTGTGCAAAATTTCATGTCAATCTAATCAGCCGTTTTAGCGTGATGTCGTAACAAACACACACACAAACATCCGCCTTTATAATATTAGTAGGATATTTAAACCTATGACTTGAGGCAATGTTGCAAAAAGCAAAATACTGTAAACACTATAATAAAATTAAATAAATAACAATGTAAGTACGTTTTTTTTAATTATATGGGTGAATCTGACCTAAATAACATCTCACGTAGGTACTAATTAAAACATAACCTAAGCTTAGGGTTCATTGTTGAGTCCGGGCAACTATTAGTAACGTAATAATAAAAGATCAGAATTTATGAGATGAAGCTTAGATTAAATTTGCCTTGCTGCGTTTGGGGACCAATTTTGCATCTAAGACATGAAGCTTGATGTACTGTCTGCTCGCAATCTGATGGCAGCCACATGCCATGAATTGTCTTCGGTTTTGCATGCCATCGGATCGTCCACAAGTGTTGATGATAGATATAGCATTGACTAGATGTAGGTACCTAAGTATGTGATCAAAACCGTTTTCCTTGACAGTAGAAATGTAAACTAAATTCGTTGCTAAGGTGCCTAAAGATACCTGTATTGAATTCATCCTTAAGGTCTATAGTCAGCATTAATTCACTTAAGTATTATTATTCAACATTATGATCCATTAAAAATATTTTAAATAGTAAGTAAAAGCTTTTTTATGAAGTTCTCCAAAAATAATTATTGTAACAACCACTATCGGTCATGTCAATATCAAAAACCATTTTCCAAAACCAAAACTTAACTAATTGGTCAGAAATCACGCGATGAAATCGTTATAACACACAAATATTATATTTTTACTCAAACATTCACTTTTACCGGAAAAAGGTACAAAGGTGAACCTGAGATCTTTATTTTGAAAGCGAAATAAGCCTTAAAGGAATCAAATAGATTCGTAATCAAAGACGAAAACGCCCTTGAAACAGATCTTTTCAGAAGATTCATACAACTCGCAAAATTAAGATCCTTTCACTGCCGGTTGTTTTTCATAAAAGACTTATTTTTCAGGTCTATAGCTATATTAATCCCTGAGAGCCTCCAGCGATATATAATACGATGTAGAGCCCGAATCTGAAAGGACATGAGCGACCCTAAAAGTTGGTCACCCAATTCCTAAATCCAATTATTCTAGCATACTTAGCCGCAGCGGCAGACTTTGGTCATCGCTTCGCGTCACACATGGCAATTCTCACATTATAATCTATAGAAAGCACATACACAGCACAGGGGTGTTTTCTCACTTCACTGCCGCGTGGAGAGGGAAACGCGTCGCGTCAGGGCGTGCGTTCGCCGTCACGATCCGGACTCGACTGCCGGAGAGGGCTCGATCCGCCCCCGCCCCGCGCACCCCTGCGCGCAGGGCTGCTGCTCTCATGAAGTTTCAGGACGAAAGAACGTGGAGTCATTGTTGATTGGGACTGAGAATTTCAAATAAAGGATTCCCTTTGATGTGAATCAGTTGAACAGATTTTCCTGCTATAGCTACTCATCTCATTTCGTTCGTGTAAAATGAGCAGTCCTTATTGATACTCCTCTAGGTAATTTTCAACTTCACCAAGTAGAAAAATAATTCAATTTAACGAAAAATAACTTTTTCCTTGGAAATCTTGATCTGTTCATTGGGCTCACTCTGAGGGCTCACCGTAAATAATAGCTATCAAATATCTATGAATTATTTTTATCTTCGTTTTAAGTAATTCGTTTAGTTTTCCATGATAACTAGAACTAAAAGTCAAGATTAAACTAATAATAGTGTCATATTTATACAACTTAAATTAACTATTCAACTAATCGTTACTTAATTTACCACAGATCAGTTTGGATCCTAAATAGACACACTTTCGGCGCTCAGCTGAGTTGAGTTACTATGGGTTACATTTTCATATTTCGACCTATATTCTTTGGAGAAAGTTGTTCCTTATTACCAGCCTGTTCTGCATTTTCGATATCGGTCTCTAGTAAAATTTCACCCTATACAACGTGTTATAAAAAAACCGAAAGAGCTCCCATACAAATTGAGTTCATTTTGTATGGGAGGTTCATAATTTTTTTATTTTTCTGACCTATGTTCCATGGGGAAAGTTGTTTAGTTTTATGAGTACCTTGATCTCCTTTCAGCTTTATAGGTTGTTTTGTAACACCCATTATAAGTTTCATTGTCAGCACTCGTTCGCAGCAGCCCTAGCCCACCGTACGCGGCCTGACGGACGCTGAAATCTCTTACAAGAGGTCTCGCCACCACAGATTAAAAGCATTACTTACACCATCGTTCCCGCGAATCACCATCGCTCTGAGCCCTGATTTCACTCCTGTAATTACTAATTTTATCACCCCATTCCGCGGAGATTATACAATTTTGTTTTATTGGTGTCAAATAAAAAGTTTGGAATAACATCCCAATATTTCCGTGCTCTGTGTACTAACATCACGGTTTTCACTCTTGATATACTTACGAAAATTACGAAAGTTGATTTTACAATACTTTATCTCTGATTGATAATACTGGACCCATTTTAATGAAATAAACACTAGGTATCGTAATAAAAAATCGTTGGAAATTAGTTTTGTGATATGTTAAATAGCTAAAGTTTGAGCCAGGCGCATGCCTAATTTATTTATTTATTTATTAGGTTCCTAAAAGGTGGAAGAAGTTGACGTATTTAATTAAAAATTGAGAGCCGAGATTGGCTTTTGACGTCCGTTACTGCGATTTTTCCAAATTGTTAAGTAGAAATGGCAATCCATAAAGCGACTTATTTTAATAGATACATGTATAAGAAAAGCCGTGTGGTGCCGGCAGAGTAGAATAGCACCACCCCCTCTCTTCCCGTGGGGGTCGTAAGAGGCGACCGAGGGATAAACCCGACCCAAACAGCCAGGGCCAACCGTATGGTGGCGGTTAATCCACCACAAAAGCATTCCCAAGGAGGGTTGACGTCTGGTAGGCGGCCGGTCGTAAAATTAAGCCAAATCCTTTGCAACACGATTTTGTGTTCAAAAAAACGTGTTGCGCCGAACCCAAGTAATTGGGATAAGGGCAGGAAGATTGACATGTATAAGAAAAGCCTGAAAGGGCATCCACCATACATTCAATCATTCAACGAAAAGTTAATTTTAACGAAGATGCGTATAACTTTAATTTTATTCAAATAACTCCTCAACACAATTTTGAAGACAAGCGTTAAATTTATCAAACTTCGATCAATTTTTATTATAAGAGAAGTTTTCATATTATATTGGACTTATGAAAACTAATATGCATCAATAACCCTTTCTCAGACTTTGGAGTTATATCTAAGCGCATGGAAGAGTAACGGCCAAGTTCTTAGTTTATCTATGCGGAATGTTATGTATTATAATTTAACGTTAAAACACAATAACAATTTTGACAGATCAAGTACAAGTAAACGACTCATCCTTGTTACCACACATAGATTATTCTCAAAAATTCACCTCAGTTTTTTTTTCTATCACGAAATCTAATTAATTAAGCAAACTTATGGATAAAATAAAAGTTTCAAAGAGTTAACTAAGCAATATTCTGATTAAAATTTTTTTTGTGGCCTAACTTAACTTTGTGTACCTAATCAAAACTTAGCCCATATTTACATTTTATCTACACTTCATACATAATGTTCCTATTACAAATTCGAAAGCAAATGTATAAGCAACTGCTTTACAGCCATTCAGCCTTTAAAAAAAATGTCGATATCATAAAGTAAAATGTCGATGTCATAAAGTACTTTTTCTGACTTTATGATATCGACATTTAGCAGTAAGATAATAAAAAAAAAACAAATGTCACGACACAATCAAAGAATGGGACGACACTTGAAATTATGAGGACTTATTTATTATTAAATCTTTGCTTCAAATCATTTTCCGAATTAAAATTTACCGATTAATGCTTTTTAATTTTAAAAGTTGTTCCGTTTTTATGAGCTTCCATTTTAACGTTTAGTTAAAAAGTTACTTATGTATAAAAGTCGTTCAGTTGTTGGTTCAGTAGATATGCTTGCAATCGCCATAGTGAAGTGCGGAGGTATGAATTATTTTTCATAGTTTTTCTTGTAAAGTGTAGATAAAATAGTGTATGCAATTGCAATATAATTAGGCTTTAGAATGCTCGTGTCAAACTATTATCACATCCTAAAGCCTCTTATTATAAGGCAATTGCATAAACTACTATTATATTTCTGCTGGGATTGTTTTGTTTTTAAGATTAATATGTGCTACTAAATTGAATCCGTTGAAATTGTGTAGGCACTTACTACAACATTTAGGTACTCACTGAAAGAAATTACCTAACCTTCAACATTATTTGACTTTGGTACCTCTTATATTTGCCTTGTGGTGCCGGCTTAGAATAGCATCACCCATATCTGTCCTGTGAGTGTCATACGAAGCGACTTAGGGATTTGAGAGTTGATGTGTATTGTAATTTCAGGAGACATTGGATGACAACCTGTCACTATGGTGATAAAAGGTCTTCTAATTGACTCCCAATTTTTGTCCGACGTGGTTTTCAGACGTTTACTCTCTGCCTGCCCCGCAAGGGATATAGGCGTGTTAATGCATGTATGTATGTATGTATAAATGACAAGCTAAGAGCTGTAGCCAAAAGCTGATATTCGTCAACATCATCTTCTAATGAACCCTGGTGTCAGAGTTTTAAACGCCTCCTGCTTCTATTATAGTAGACCTCTGGCATGTTTGTGTATCTACCGCTGTCTAAATAGTCATAGACAGCTCTCCGGAGTACGGACATTTTTAACTGCATCATTTTTTAGGTACATCTTGCTGTCAATGATGGTCCCTCACAGTATTTCAACATGCAGTGTTGGAGCACACATAGATCATGTCAGACTGTATGTAGCGAGCTATCAGATGTCAGACTGTAGGTAGGTAGGTATACAGGGTGTAAGAAAAAGCTATAGGGTGCATTCATACCATGAAACTGAACAACTTCCCATAAGGAAATATATCAGGAGAAGTAAAAATAATTACTTCTCATAGTAAATGTAGTCATCTAATTTGTGCTTTGTATGGCTATTCCAAGTATTTTTAAGTCTTCTGAATATTATTGTGGAAAATTGTTCAGTTTCATGTTCTGATACATCATATCCGTATTCGCAGAGCTGTTCCTTACACCCCGTATACGTTATGTGTTCTTCCCGAGCACTGTGCCACTGCTATGTTCACACCTATAGCTCGTTAGGTATAAAGTGACAACTATAGTCGCACTTACCTCACCCTATCGTGCATACAGGTCGCTCCTCCTTGCAATATTTGACTAATTAACTTTAATAAATTTTTTCCTGAGGGAGTATACATGGTGTAAAAAAATTAATTGCAAATATTTTAAGGGGTGAACCAGTCAGTGAAACTGAACAACTTTTCCCAAGGAACATAGGTCGAAATATGAGATTTTTTGTTGGACCTCCCTTACAAATTGACCCGGCCGGTGAACACACTTAGTATGGGAGGACCAAAAACTTTTTTCGTTTTTCGACTTATGTTCCTTGGGGAAAGTTGTTCAGTTTCATGGACTGGTTCACCCCTTAAAATATTTGCAGTTAATTTTTTTACACCATGTATAGTAAAAGGCGACTGAGGCGAATTGACAGCAGCGTACCCTTTACTGCGTTCGCCAATCCTTCTTCTAGACGTCGTGAATACGGCAAAACTCTATAAACACATTTATAGTCGTAGAATATTGCGGCTTTGACTGTTCTTTTGCCCAATTTTACTTCTATAAAAATACTCTCATATACCTACATTATTTTGATTACATCTATTAAGTACCTAAATTCTACGAAGTGGTAAAATTGTTTCGTTTGAACATTCAAATATTTATAAAATAAATACACCTGCAGAATACTGATCAAGAATTCGTAGATGTTTAAAGCCAAAACAAGTTCGCTGTATTTTTATTACTTTTTTATTCTACCTTCAAAAAGCTGACATTATACAGAGAACTCCAATCACGAAGTTTTACCATTTACAATTTTCTCTTGTCAATTTATAACGACTTTTGAAACTTGGCAAAAGTCACCGTTAGCGTTACGTCCGGTGAAAAGATAAAAATAACGAAAGTAAAAACCTCGAACAGCTACAATTAAACTTTTGACAACGTGAATACTTTGAAGTTATGGAAATTACTGTACTTCGTTATGCAATTAAAAATATTGACATTTCAATTCTCAACTTGGTTTATGCCTGCCTAATTAAACTTTAGTATTGTATCAAATTGTATGAGTAACTATGGCATGACATACAAGTTTTCGTCGTTATTACACTACAGAGTACGAAAATGCTCTCTTATCCGATATTCCACACATCTTCAGGATCGAATCACGTTATAATGTCAATGCTTAAGTAATCAACCGGGCCTATGAAAGCGGTGCTACTCTTCTATCACTAATTACTTATGTATCTAGAAGTTGTGTGCATATAGCCCCGCGCCGTACTGCAAAACGAAAGCAGTTGCTCGTCAAATGTATGAGAAGTAATAGGTAGAGGTTCAATAGATTTGTCACTGGCATTTTGCTACTGATGGACAGAGAGGTTGTGTTCTGATCTGACTACTGCCAACTGTTCTAACTTTTAAGGCGTACTCTATAGTTTGCTTATTTAGACTCTAAGGGTATCACTATCGGGATTGCCTAGCAAAAGTGGTGTATCGTACGTATTGTTATGCAATGAAACATTTTGTTACCCATTTTCAATCTCAACCTGTTGATTCCGCGATTTGAACCGCCTTTCTACCGTATTTCTTCTTGTCTATTGACATTAGTAGATAAATCAGTTATTTTTTAAAAAGGAAGTTCAGTATAATACGATTAAAATAAACATCCTGTGCAGTCTCTGTCGTGGCATCTCAAAGGCGCGGTGGGGACCGGTCGGCAAACAAAGACCGCTCTTGCCGCATCGCGAGTGGAAATTTTATGAACTACCTACCTACAACTAGTCTAAGGAAAAAAGTTGTGTTTTAACAAAAAAAATGTTTTGGAAAAAAAAAACTTTTAATTTTTGTTTAGATAGTTATGATAAGAAGAGAAGAAATGATATCTATGGGTAAAAATAAAACACAGATTCCTTCAAAAATACTTAAGTTGTAAAACTTTAGATTGTATAAATATGACATGAAATTTTATTCAACGCAAGTTATTTTATGTGATATCACATAATCAGCGAGTCATTGCAGTCGAGGTCATAATACGTGGAGTAATTAACAGAAAAAACACTATCCTAGTTTTTTTATCATTTAATCTCTTATCACTGTTACTATGCTATTTTTTTTAATTAATTATTTAAAATCATAAAACCAGATGAGGCCAGGGTTCTTTATTACACCACTTTTCATGACTCCGACTACAATGAGTCGTTGATTATAGTATAAAACTTCACAAATGAACTATATGCAGTTCAACCTACGACGAAAATAAAATAGGTACTCATCTACACTAATATAATAAAGAGGAAACCTTTGTTTGTTTTTTTGTTTTTTTGTATGTATGTAATCGATAAACTCCGAAACTGCTGGACCGATTTCCAAAATTCTTTCACCATTAGAAAGCTACAACATTCCTGAGTAACATAGGCTACTTTTTATCACGGAAAAATTCCTCATCCCCATGGGAAAACGGTTATCAGCAGGAAAAGCGGGAAATACAGCGGATATTACCCAAATTAGCCAAATCTCTTTACCGATCTTCGCGAAATTTGGCACTAATATTACTAGCATATTAAAGATGGATATGGACTACTTTTTGACAGCCCTCGAGGATCTGAAGAACCTGATGAAGATCACCAGCATCCCGTCTAAACTATAGGAGATACGGTCATGGCTTCATACAAAAAGTTGTTTACCTTGACGGGCCGCTTCTGCTGGCACATGTTCATCGAGGATCTGGAGTACCTGATGAAGACCACCAGCATCCCAACTAAACTAAAAGGGATACGGTCATGGCTTCATAAAAAAAGTTGTTTACCATGACGGGCCGCTTCTGCTGGCACATAGTTATCGAGGATCTGGAGTACCTGATGCAGACCACCATCATCTGATAAGTGATAGGGTAATGGTTTCAAAGTATAAGTTATACAGCATGACGGACCACTTCTGCTGGTCATGGTCACGAGGGTCTGGAGTACCCGATGTAGACCCCCAGCATCCCATCTAAACTATAAAAGATACGGTAATGGCAAAGATCCAATTTCTACGGGGAAACAGGTAAGTAGCAGCGGGTGAAACCGCTGGGCGGGCCGCTAGTACAAGATAAATTCAATAATCAAAACAAGAGTTCTATGTAAATCGTAAATATCTGTACATACTCAAATAACTTTTTATTCAAAAGAGACTTAAATTATCATTTGGTGATAGTTTTGAGAAAATAGTGTTAGTTTTTCAACAAAATAAGTTAAGAAACCTGAGTCTGGGCACGTCCTCACATTTTCTAATTTTAATAAAACTGTTTGTGTTTAGGACACGGCGACCTAAAATAATATTTGAGTCTAGAACAATCTCTTAGCCTAATTTGATTACAAATTGGATGAGGTAACAGTGCCGATTATTAATTTTTCTAGAGATTTTCGGGAAACTTTATAACCATTTGAAGCTATTGTTAAGTAGTTATATACCTACTAGCCTACTTTTACAAAAATAACTTTTAATTTTGGACGAAGTGAACTATTTACATATTTTTTATCTAGTACAAAGAATTATCAAATAAATTCAGTCTAGACATAAAACGATAACGATTGCTCGTTTCAATTTGTGTACATACATGAAAGGTTTTAGATTTTTACGCCGAAGAAATATAAAGCATACGTCATACCTGCAAAACATTTGGAGGAATACGACATCGGGCCACCGTATTAAAAATGACAATAGTATAGGAGGTTCGGTGCCTGTGTTTTAACATGCAACCTTCCTAAAAACCGCAACTTGAAATAATTTATAAATGTGAGAACCACCTAGTACCTACCAAGTTTCAGCAAGACATTAAAAAATAACAATATGAATGAGAGTAATCAATATTTTAGAAAAATAACGATGTATTATCTGAAAGTGACTACGAAGTCAACGAGGTTAACAGTTTTATGAAACTTAACGCCTTTTTTTGAAACTCTACAGACACCCTTGACCACTTAGACGGTGTTACACTTCAGACAGAATGTCGTAATTTGGGTCAACAAAACAGTTTTATAAAATTAGCAAAGTTATTTTTCAATGTGTTGTACCGATGGTTTACTGTGATAAACAGTAGTTGTGATAGGTACATGGACGTATTAAGGCATTAGTAAAGAATAAAATATAATATTTAAAATTCATTCTAAAATTGTACATAAATCTAGTAGGTAGCACGCGTCATTGAAGGTAAGTTGGTCACTCAGTGGAGGCCACGGCTTGCAAGCGTAGCGTTGGAAGCCCTTCGGTCAGATGGACTGATGATTTTAATATGCGGCTGGTAGCGACAGGATGGCAAAGCAGGAGATAGTGGTGTACCCTGGGGCAAACTTAAGTTAAGCAGTGGACTGCTATAGGCTGATCTGATGTGAAAAATCTATTGGGATTGTAATGCACTCACAGTGCTATATTATTCTCACAAGTGAAAATAAGAAATAGATAAAATGACATGCATCGACCGGGGATCGAACCTATCAAGCTATCGATAGCTCAGTGGCAGAGCGGTGGGGCGTTTACCCATGCGGCCCGGGTTCGATCCCCGGTCGATGCATGTCATTTTATCTATTTCTTATTTTCACTTCTGATGTGAAAATTTATCCAAAAAATTGGCATGTACGTATGTAGATAACATGTGATTTTGAAAGGATATATTAGATGTTAGTAGTTGTCTTTATAATGCCCTCAATATAACTCATTATAAATATTGTCGTGTTTTGTCAAAGAAAACTTATTTCAAATGGCGGCTCATTGTGAATTCAGAACGGCGTAAATAAATAAATGCCTCGCCATCTATCACGATGCTTGTCAGCCCAGTTAACACGAATTATTGCCGGTATCAATCCAGCATTGTTTTGCATTATTTAAACTAAATACTCGATCGTGTTCTTGTAGTGAGAGTTTTCAAGTTGACAAACGCCTTAGCTCCCATTTTTACTCGACGGGGCAATTACAGTAAAATTCATTCAAATATTATTACACTAATAATATGCACTACCCATTCAAGTCCTAGCATATATTATTATAGTTTATTTCAAGGGCACTCTTGTATTAAATTTGCGAGACTATAATATCGCTGGTATTTCCATAAATGAACATTATACAGATTTAGTTAAAATACGGTCGGTCGAATAGGCCATATTTGATAGCTGTGACAATAATATCAATACTATATAGGTATTATCATCATCATCAGACATCAAGTCTATTTCGGAGTTTCGTAGCGGTTTGCTACGACGTAACGACCTGCTACGCGCGGCCCCTTCTACTGGACTGATTTAGTCTGTACGTACAACACTTAAGATTCCACTGTGCATCAAATCGAAATGTCAAAATCTTACTTTCACTTAGAAAATCACAAAATTTTAGAGACGATTGTTTATCTACAGTTGTTTTTGTAAGCGTGGAAGATAGACTACGCTTAAACCCCCTAATCTCGTTTCCCCTCTAAACTCTAAGCCCATCCCATACCTGAGGCCGTAATTTGTTCATGAATAGCGAACTACTCGTCTCATCACCGAATTATGACGTCACAAGCTTGTTAGCTTGCAAATCACCGCGTTTGTTTCAAGTTTGAGAGCCGCTTCACTATTCATAGGAGGGCTTTGACGCGCCGCAACTTGGCAATAGGGTTGGGAAAAATAATCGATCATTCAAGAAATATTCATGCATGTACGTTTGTTTCAAGTTTGAGAGCCGCTTCACTATTCATAGGAGGGCTTTGACGCCGCAACTTGGCAGTAGGGATGGGAAAAATAATCATTTTTGGAATTAATCAGTTTTTTACAATGATCGATTTTAAGTAATCGGTTATAATAATATACCTACTTATCTATTATAAAAAAAATATTGTATATTTATAATTATGTACCTTATTAATCTACTACTACAGCCTTAAGAGTTCACTGCTAGACTTGGCCCTTTCCCAAATTGGGGGTATTGCCATACTAACCACGCTTGGCAGGTGGATTAGCGAGCGCAGAACAGTGTTGTAAATATTCACTGGGAACGCTGCTGCTCATTCTCTGGATCCATTTCTTAGTCGCCTTCACGACACCCACGGGTAGCAATGGGGTGATTCTATTCTAAGCTGGCACCACACGGCAATATTAATTATTTAGAGATTTTATATTTATTTAATGGAATAGTCTACGCTGAAATCCCCTAATCTCGTTTCCCCTCTAAACTGTAAGCCCATCCCATACCTGAGGCCGTAATTTGTTCATGAATAGCGAACTACTCGTCTCATCACCGAATTATGACGTCGCGAGCTTGTTAGCTTGCAAATCACCGCGTTTGTTTCAAGTTTGAGAGCCGCTTCACTATTCATAGGAGGGCTTTGACGCGCCGCGCAACTTGGCAACAGGGGTGGGAAAAATAATCGATCATTCAAGTAAAAAAATACTTGCATAACCGATTTTTACCCGACTGCCACAGGAGGGTTATGTTTTTCGAGAGTATATATGTATGTGGACAAGAAAATTCTTTTTCACGAGCTACAGCCCAAACGGATAGTTGGATTTTGACATATGAGGTGTCGTTAGATTTGTCTCAGCAACGCGAGTGACACTGGCGATATTAAAAAATTATAGATTCAAGATGGCGGATGTTTAGAGCAAAATACTACTTTAAAATTACCGCAGTCGGGGTTTTTTGTTTTTTAACACATCTACTTGTTACCCGACTGCCTCCGGAGGGTTATGTTTTTCGAGAGTATATATGTATTCATGTGTGTATGTGTCTAGAAATTTGTTTTTACGAGATCGGCTGAGCGGGTCTTGACATGAAAGGTGTCTTTAGATAATATGCCTCAACAGCGCGAGTGACGCAGGCTATATTCAAAATTCATAAATACAAGATGGCAGATTTTTATACCAAAATACAACATTGAAATTACCGCAGTCGGGTTGTTTTTAAAACATCTGCTTGTTCGATTATGTAATCAGAGTTAATCGATTGTGCAAAAGTTCAAATAATTAATTTTCTTTCGCCATACATCTCACATAAGACATTTTAGTTGACAGCGCCATCTAGTTCAGACTCTGTTAGTCCAAAAAACCTCATTTCGAAAATCGTTGACTATTTTATAGAAAATCTAAGTTTATTTTTAATCTATTTTTCTTGACAAAACAAATAACATAACATAACAGCCACAACAGTCCACTGCTGGACATGGGCCTCCCCCTATCGGGGGGTATTGCCATACTCACCACGCTTGGCAGGCGGATTGGCGAGCGCAGTGCATGATGGTGCATTAACAGGGAACGCTGCTGCCCATTCCCTGGATGAGTATCCCTTAGTCGCTTTTTACGACACCCACGGGTAGAATTGGGGTGATGCTATTCTAAGCCGGCATCACACGGCCAAACATATAATCGATTATAAAAACCGATTTTTGTTACTAAAGTCACATCCCTGCTTGGAACCTTTATAACTCCGGTTGCGTCTTTGTTGGCACTTCTTGTTTGCATTTAGGTGCGAAATTGTTACATTATTTATGAGCCTACTAGTTTTCCGCTGCCGTACGATTTTCATTTCTATTTTCCAAATGGAACTGGCGACCAGAGTAAACTGGGTTTGTTGAAAGAAACAACTACAGTATAGCTTTTTTTGGAAAACCTAAAAAATATATTTACCGCACAACAAAGAAAAATAGACCTTATGTAATAGCATTTACATGATTTTGATAGCTGTCAAATATGACCTATTCAAATAGCCGTACTTGAAAACTGCAAATTCTCAACTTGGCTATACTTGTAGTATTAGATTTAGTGTTTTAACTAAGGTTTTAACTAAAACAAAATAATATCGAAATACTATACGATTTTTTACATTGTTTCTAGGTATTTGCTATGACAAGTCCAAGCAAATTATTCGTCCTCCCACCGATTTATTTGCCACAGTTCAATTAAATTTTGACAGGTCCTAACCGAAGACATTTACATTTATTTAATTACGTAAATGTCAAATTCAGAAATTAAGGTCGAGACGAAACTTAGGTAGGTGACGGTTAAGGTCAAAGGTTTGTCTAAATTGTATGTTTCTGACATGGTATTACAAAGCTTACAAACTACACGATTCATCGTGCCCAATTCGGTATACACAGCTGGTTGTTCAATGCCGGTATTACAATAAAATTAATTAAACCAGCAACGTATGCCAAACCATCTGATCGCTGTTGAAGCGAATGTTAAATTCAGACTGATGTTCAGTCAATGTAATGAAACAATTACACAGAGGAATAATTTCTGTTTGATCTTTGATGTGTTCCCAAAGGAACTCGCTTACAGTACGAATAGAACATATTTGGCGGCTGTCAAAATCATATTAATGCCATGACATGAGATCTATTTTTGTTTGTTGACATGTCTAGTAGTATGGGTTTGAAAGCTGTCAAATATTGTATTTGCTTTCGGATGCCCGGGATGCCATCCATCAGATCGCGCGCGGATTCATAGGTAGGTACATAAGTATGACATCTCTCGTTTTAAATATGACGTTAATCTAAAATCTGAAGCCCTATGTCATAGGCATCCTATTTTAAACAAAAGGGAGACAAGGAGATACCTCTTGTTGAAAATGTATAATGCTACTGGTATGGTTTTCACCCTTACCTAACATTATTTATTAAAATAACAATATCAAAAATAACGAGAACCTAAATTGGGAAAGGTAAACTTAATTTATTTTCGCGCAGTGTAATAATATTACACACAATAAACACCGAGTCAGGGTCAAAATAATTTGTGACAGTAAAATGTGCTCTGAATAATTCATATTCATATCCATCCAGTGTTATCAAGGATCTATATACAAGGTTTCACAGAACCTGTGACCTGATGACTGAAACCCAAAGGTTGTAATTCAGTCCAGAGTTCGAATTTGTGTTGTAGATATTTTGTGTGCGTACAATTCAGTCATATGATTTGGTCAAGAGTTTGAATTTGTATTAATAGCGTGTTGTAGATATTTCGTCTGCCTACAGTTCAGTCATATGATTCGGTCATGTAGATATTTCATCTGCCTACAATTCAATCATACTTATTATTCGGTCATGTAGATATTTCGGATTGTTTTGCGATATCAAAAATATACATTGTGTATTTTAACTTGAGATTTAGTGATGGTGTCAAATATAATGACTGAATTTTCCGTTGGTGCTTTTAACTTGTTTGTTATGCTTTTTTTGTTGATTGGTTGTAATTACACCGTGTCATGAACAAAGTTAATACTTAGCTTGTCTTCTTATTTTTGTATTTAAAACCTTGAAATTGCCACCGATGTGAATAAACACCTTCTTACTTACCTAATATTTGATTAAAAATATAACCCTTTATGTCCTTGAGCTAAAATTAAACTCATCGCTTTTTGGCTAAGCCTTTACAGCACACGTGCTCATAATTATTCAATCTCTTGTAGGTGCCGTTTTGTTATCTCACGCGCACAGGGCTGCCTACACTGTCTAATTTTACATTAGGTGTTTATGAATTGAAACTCGAAATTTGCTTTAAACTGATAGAGTATTATGTAGCTTAGTTCAGTTTTTACGCTGAACTAGTGAAAGAGAACGAAAGACGAAAAGTATATTTGCAAAATAAGTAGGCAACTGTTTCGATTTCAGTTCATCTCTTCAGGTAAGGAAGTGACCTTACGACAGTTGGAATTTGAAACTGCGTCCATACGGACTACTGGTGCGAATCTGCGAGGCATCGGTCTCATGAGTGTCTTACGACAACTGATAGAGTATTACTTTCAACGTTTGTCTACATTTCATGCTACCTAATGCCTTCCTATTGGTAACTAGAGAGAAATATTGATAATATTCAGTTACCGAAATCCGGATTTTGTATTTCATTCCATCAAGATTTTTAACAAATATGGTTATTTAAGCTACAATCTAAAATTCCGCAAACTATATTCAAAATATGACCTCAAACATGGCATGCCTACAAAGCCTGCCTGACGCGAAAAACAGAGTAGCAAATGTATTTGCCTTATCAGCTCTTTGATAATACCTATGAGACCTTTTTTTATTATTATTAAAAGACCTAATTCTAGTTAAAATCAACTGTAACTTTTTCGCTGCCTCATTGAGCTCTTTTGTGCCAGTACTTTTGTTAGGTTTCCAAATCACAGCCTTCAGACACGAAGCACTTTTAGAAAGCACTAGCCCTAACCCGCTTAGGTCGACGCCGGGCCTGCGGGGTTGACGGGGAGGGAGGGGGGAGGAGTGAAGTACACAACTCATTACAAATTAATTCGCGCGATAAATTTCATGGTCCCATGTTCCTAGTAGAATATACCTCCATACCCCTCGGCCTGTGGGGTTAAGGGGGGTGGGCTGTATGCGAGCTCGTAAGATTTGCATGAAGAAACTGTTTACGGTTTAAGACCTACGTAAAAGATATGTGACGCATTCCTAATGGGCAACGCAAGGATTTCTATTTGAAGCTTAAATATCTAGTGTGTTATTATGACAGTTGTCAAATCAGTTTTCACATTTAGGCGTCCGCCTGCCGGCACGAACATTTATACCAGATATACCTAACTGCGCTAGTCCAAAATATAAATAGCAGTTTAATTAATCAGGTATACATAAAAATATTTTTTTAGATATTACCTCTAGCCTAGGTAGGACCGAGCTCTTATTATATCGTTATATTATTGCCAATTTAAACACAAACTTCTCTATCAAAGTATTATTTGCAAATGTATAATAATAATAAATGTTTTTTTCAGATAAGAACGTAAGACTTAGAAAGGTAACTATTTATTATTTTGTTTTTATCTTTTAAAACATAACAGAACAAATAAACGGTACTAGGATACCGCCATCACATAAATCGTACATAAAACATTACAGCAATATGTGTCACAAAGTTTTATTTCATGGCGTTTAAAAAGCGGACAGTTTAAAAGGTTTTCACGGCAATCCGAATGTCTGGCAGTGGAGCGCGTCCGACGTTAGGTAGGGTATACAGGGTGAGTTTAAGGTGAATCTATTTCGCACCGGACGATATTGCGTTTCAAGACCTAATTCATGACAGCCACCATGCTAATGACAACTTGTGCCACTTGAACCAGTTGAAAAGCGGCGACATGTGGCACGATATGCGGTTTTTGTATAGGATTTCCAAACTACTTTGCAAAAAACACTACGGATTTGAAAAAACACCCAAAAATTGTGCTGTGCGTTTGAGAACAGTGTAACATAGGTAGGCAGGTCTTAAAAATATGGAAGTGGATGATTCGGTGGCGAACTTTATATATAATACAAGGATTTATTGTTCAGATGCAAATGCAGGAATTGAAGTGCAATGCAGGAATTGGATTGCAATGCACGACGTAGTATTTGACGTCTGAATTTCCGAGGGGCACTCCCATCACACGGCGATATTGTGTCAAGACAGTCATAACCACAAAACGAAATAAAGCTCATATTTATGTAACAACCTGTATTTTCCTCTCTGATTGTTATGGTCACTGTCTGATTGTTATGGTTCTAGCGCTAAATCGCTTTTAGGTGAAATCAAACAGGAATTGGGTATACTTTGTAGTTGTAGGTATTTCACTTCACTTTTTAAAATTGGTACCTACTTAGGATATTTATGACGAATGTAGCAGTCCACATCTGGACATAGGTCACCTCCAGCGTACCTACTTCGTAAGGCACGATCTCCCGTTTTTCACTTAAAATCAATAGACTTGATCACAGTCGATTAAGTATAATTTGTCAAGTAACTTCTTTTTTAAAGTACATGTTGAAATTAACATTTTGCGGACCGGTTTTAAGTATAAATTATTGACAACGTGGATGAATATGCAAAATATTATCAGTTAATGTTCCTTTTGAAACTATTCATCAAAATGATAGGTATATATGTTGGAGAATACATCGCCGATAATAAAAGAACTTGTACAGTTACTGTATTTTATTCGGAGTTCCTTACTCGACGAATGCTTTACTCAGAATGAATCGCAATCGGGCTTGTTCCAGCTTTTATAGTCGCTGACAAACAAGTCGCACGTGTTCATTCCGAGTAAACAACCCTGTCGCTAGTTTAACAACTTTAAACGTTTAACAACAGATAATAATTATATCAAAATTATGTGAATAGTTAATACAATTAATAAACCTATTTAGAGTAACGAATAATTATAAATTACTTATTAAATAATAGAAATCACAACCAAACGCGTGCACTATTTACGCGCTTACTTTAACCACAAATAGGATTAGTAAAATGATCTCATAAATCATTAAATAATTAATAATGAATATTGACATTGCTACATATTAAAATAATAGTGATATTACTTATTAAAATATGTTGACAAATGGGCAAAGAGCGCCTGATAAGATTTTAAGAGCAGTCTGCAGAGTTGGTTCTTCTACAAAATTGCTATTTTATTTCTAAAGTATTTTAATCAGTATTGCGAGATAATCTTTAAATCAGATTTAGTTAGGAAAACTGATCGTTCTATGAATCGTCGCTATCACGGCCATTCTGCAAGAACGCTCGTGCTCTGAGCGTATTATTTAGTGTTTCCTGAAACAAGAAAAAGAGAGGAGTATTTTGTCAAACTAACAAAGATTTATCATTTTTTATTATTATTATCATTATTTTAGTTATTATTTCTTTATTTTATAGTTTTAAGTCTTGCCCATTAATGTTAAATAAATTTGTTAGGTTCAATACTTTCTATTCACAGTGGCTATTGATGCTCTTTTGTTGGCTATTGATGCTCTTTTTGAGGACTATTTCTGCCCTTTTGGTGGCTATTACTGCTCTTTTGGTGGCTATTTCTGCTCTTTTGGTGGCTATTACTGCCTTTTAGTTGGCTAAAACTGCTCTTTTGGAGGCTATTACTGCTCTTTTGGGGGCTTTTACTGTTTAATATGTGGCTAAAATGCTGGCTATGTTAGTGTCAACTTTGATCTTTTTATAGGTCGCTATCACTGCTATCCTCTTCAAGATCTTCGTTAAGATTTGGTCTTGGAATTAGTCTGACATGTTCATGAGGGACTACAGTAGTTTTCCTACAACCAGGCTTTACACTCACAACTTCGTATCGGTCGTTGTCTAAAATTTTATGTATTATGTAAGGACCGAGGAATTTAGGTCCTAGTTTATTATTGGACCATTGAGTGTCTTTACATAACACGAAATCATTAACCTTAAACGGGATAATGGGCGAGGTTTTGGCATTGAACCGATTTTTATTAATTATAGCCTGTTTGGTCATCCTGTCCGAAGCTTCCTGCCGAAAACTTTCTCTGTCTACAACCTCTTCAATCAAAGCTAATTGTTTAATTGCAGGGGAAGAGCACTTTTTCCCAATTAAAAGTTCGAGGGGTGAGTGACCGGTTGCTTTGGACTTCGTTGAGTTGATGCATAACTGTAATTCGCCCAATTTGTGTACCCATGTCTTGTTTTGATATTGAGATACCACGCTCAGATGGTCGCGAATAGTGCGCATAAGTCTGTCAATTTGGCCATTGGCTCTTGGGACGCCGCGTGCTATAGCGTGATGCTCAATGTTACCTGATTGGAAAAACGTTTGTACTTCTTTAGACATGATAGCCGGTTCCCTATCTGATATTATCCTGTCAGGAGTACCAAACAAATTAATAATTTCTTGTAAACTTTTTAAAATGAGGTTTGTAGTTTTATCACGCAAAAGATGTATTATTACAAATTTTGTAAATGCGTCTATTGCCACGAAGGCATAGGCTTTTTTGTCACATCCTGTTAAATTTCCCATTAGGTCGATATGGATTGTATGAAAGGGGATTGCAATTTTATTTATTGAATGAAGATTAATTTGTTGCTTGCCTGATACTCCTTTACCGATTTTGCAGTTGAGGCAATGGTTACAAAAAGCTCTTACTCGCCGTGACATATTAGGAAACCAAAACTGTTCTCTTATTTTTTCAAGTGTGCGTTCCCATCCAGCGTGTAAAAGCGTTTCGTGGTATCGATTTATCAGGTTTAATATTAAAGTACTTGGAACTACCGTTCGAGTGATGGTTTTTCCTGTTTTGTTTTGGACAGAAATCATAAGGACATTTTGTTTAAGACTGTATTTTGCATCGTAATCTTCTTTGTTGATAATGGAATCTCGAATATTTTTAAGTTCTGGGTCACGCTCTTGTTCAACTATTATCCAGGAGGGATCTTTTGTAATTACATTGATGGTTGGGTTTCTGCTCAAATAGTCAACGTGAGACATTTGTTCGCCTTTGCGGTATTTTACGTCAAACTCAAAATTTTGCAGATACGCCCACCATCTATGAACTCGCGGTGTTAGATCTTTTTTGGTACGGCTCGCCTTAAGGGCGTTACAATCTGTTACAACCGTAAAGCGCTTTCCGTAAAGAAAATGTCGGTAATGTTTTAGGGCTTTAACAACAGCAAGAGTTTCTAACTCATAGGAATGGTAATTTCTTTCTGCGTTAGTTGTTCTCATACTGAAGTAACTAATGACTTTCCGTCTTTCATTTTCAATTTGGATTAGCATAGCGCCATAACCTACAGCACTTGCGTCCGTGTGGACTTCAAGAGGTAAATCTGGATTGTAAATACTTAAGATTGGCTCTGATGTTAAAAAAGTTATGATTTCTTGTCTTATTTTTTCGTGTTTTTCAGTCCATTGAAATTTAGTATCTTTCTTAGTTAAACTGTATAGTGGTGCCATAGTCTGTGAAAAGTTGGGGATAAACTTTCTAAAATAGCTGGCTAACCCATTGAATTGTCGTACTTGTTTTACATTTGTGGGGGGAGTTGAGTTTTTCAGAGCTTCTACCTTGCGTGGGCTGGGCCTCACTTCTCCGTTTTCAATTATATTTCCAAGATATTCAACAGACTTTTTTAGAAAAGTGCATTTTGCTAAGTTTAAAGAAAAACCAGCATCCGATAATCTTTTCAATACTAAATCCAAGCGTTCAAGACCTTCCTCTTCGCTTGCGGATGGTATTAGTACATCGTCCATATAGACTAATGCTATTGTGTCCTTGTAGTCTCCGAGAGCATTATTAATTGCTCTTTGGTATACTGAAGGTGAGTTACAAAGACCGAATGGCATAGTAAGGTATTCATACTGCCCGTCTGGAGTAACGAATGCTGTTTTTTCTATGGAATCTTCATCTATTGGTATTTGATGGAAACCGGATTCCATATCAAGGGTGGTAAAAAACTTTGCAGAACCTAACTTGTCAATTTGATCTTGAATTAAGGGGAGTGGGTAATGATCACGCACGGTATTTGAGTTTAATTCCCTAAAATCTACACATAATCGGTCCTCGCCATTTTTCTTTTTGACCAAAAGGATGGGACTTGCAAATGGTGAACAACTATCCCTAACTATACCCTTCTCTTTAAGATCTTTGATTATATTTTTAACGTTTTCTTTTTCAGTGGGGGCAAGGCGGTAGGGCCGTCGCTGTACTATTCGGGATGGATCTTTCAGACGTATTTTTAAGGAACCTGTTGAGACTGTTTTGATAGGTTTGGTTATTCCAAATGTTTTTGCATGTTTATCAAGAATCTGATTTAGTTTTGTTAAATCTGTTAAATCTGTGTCAATGTTTTTAGCGAAATTGTCTACCTGAACCACATTAATCGTTAGGTCTTTAACGACTTTAGTGCCAGTATTAGTGGTTTCAAACTTAACTCCGGGTATTTTTGCTGCATCTCGTCCAAGAATCATTTCAAAAGGCAAATTTTCTACAACATGTAAATCCACTTCAAGTGTTATTCCATTTATGGTAATAACTGTATTGATTACTTCTGTAGAGGTAAGTGTACCTCCACTCAGGCCTCTAAATGTCGTAAATTCTACGTCACGCTTACCGGGGATCGAACCCGACATTTTTCTATCAATGAGAGAGGCCTCAGCACCAGAATCAACAAGACATGATAAAGTTACATTACCGATTTGAGCAGGAGTGCAGCCTGTAGATGAACAACTTGAGCACGTCTTCTGAACTGCGTTGACCTGAGGTTGACTGGATGTTGAATTGTTGTTAGGGACTGCAGGGTAGTGAGATGTCCTCTTGTAGCAGCTATTGCTTGTGTGTCCAAATTTCTTGCAGATAAAGCAAGCCTTACAATCTGAAGTTTTATGTCCTTTACGTCCACATTTGTTGCATGGTGGATGGGGTTTTTCAGTTGTATCCAATCGAGGGCGTTTATTTTCTGGTACAAAGTCTGATGAAGATAATTCACTTTGCGGTGGCCTCTTTCGATAATTGCTGAGTGTTGCTATCAATTCCGCTTGAGATTTAGGTACAGCTCTAAGTAACTCAGCCTGATAGTACTTTGGGCGTATGCCTGAAATTACTGCTTCAATCTTCAGGTCAACAGGTGCATTTGGAGATATTCTTGTAAAAAGTCTCCAGGCTTCTGAGACGTATTCAGCATAGTTTTTCGCGTCATTGGAGGTATATTCTCGGAATTTGTTCACAAAGTGAATATGCCTAGTTTCAGCTCCAAATTGGGATAGCAATTCTTCTTTTAAAGAAGGCCAATCCGGTATGCAGTGGGCATTGGCGTCAGTCCAGGTCTTGGCTCTTCCTTTCAAGCATGATAAGGCTTTCATCATTGCGACTTGCATCGAGCAACCACGGAAATGAACGAGAGAATCGACCTGCTTACACCAATCCTCCATTGTCAATTTGTGGTCATCAGGGTCTAGGTCTGGAAGGTAAATTTCTGTCAGCTTGACTCCAGCTCGAGAGCTACCTGGATTATTCTGCTGCATGACCATTTGTTCCAGCAGTTCCACTTGACGGCGAAGAAGTTTTAGCTCTCTGTCATCTTGTTGAGTGTTCCTGGGTTCACATCGCTGAAGAATTGGAGATTGTGGCCTCGGTGGTGTTGGTGGCTGTGGTGACCTTCCAGGGTTTCGTCCTCTCGGTGGGTTCAGTGGATCCAGTGGCCTGGATGGATCAGGAGAACCCGTTGGATTCGGTGGCCCAGGTGGATTTGGTGACCCGTCTGGATCCGGTGATCTCGGCGGAGTGATGTCGTTGCGCTGGATAGCCGGTGAATAGTTCAGCAGTCTTCGAGGCGCCGGGATTCCGTCTTCTGATGTTGGAGAATACATCGCCGATAATAAAAGAACTTGTACAGTTACTGTATTTTATTCGGAGTTCCTTACTCGACGAATGCTTTACTCAGAATGAATCGCAATCGGGCTTGTTCCAGCTTTTATAGTCGCTGACAAACAAGTCGCACGTGTTCATTCCGAGTAAACAACCCTGTCGCTAGTTTAACAACTTTAAACGTTTAACAACAGATAATAATTATATCAAAATTATGTGAATAGTTAATACAATTAATAAACCTATTTAGAGTAACGAATAATTATAAATTACTTATTAAATAATAGAAATCACAACCAAACGCGTGCACTATTTACGCGCTTACTTTAACCACAAATAGGATTAGTAAAATGATCTCATAAATCATTAAATAATTAATAATGAATATTGACATTGCTACATATTAAAATAATAGTGATATTACTTATTAAAATATGTTGACAAATGGGCAAAGAGCGCCTGATAAGATTTTAAGAGCAGTCTGCAGAGTTGGTTCTTCTACAAAATTGCTATTTTATTTCTAAAGTATTTTAATCAGTATTGCGAGATAATCTTTAAATCAGATTTAGTTAGGAAAACTGATCGTTCTATGAATCGTCGCTATCATATATATACCTACTTATTAAAAAAAAGTTACGTATCTAGGCACATCGAAATGTCTTGCCATAAATTCACGTCTAACTTTTTTAAGCAATATTTTAGAAAACTCGCAATATTCGATGATTAGAAGCAATAATTCATTTTATAGTTTACGATCTTGCAAGGTTTTCGTTTTACTGAACTTTTTTACAAACAATCTTAAAATAACTTCTGAAGTGGAATTTATCAACTGTTTAAAGTATTTTCAGCAACTATTAGTTCACCATACATTTAATAAGAATAAACAACGTAGATTAATCCCATAATGTAAGTTACGTCAGTTTGATATAATGTTCTTAGTAAGTTATTCTAAATCATTCATTTTAATTATTAAAAATGCATTAACATACAAAAGTAATAAACAAAATCCCCTAAGTGTTAGTGGTAAAAAAATTAACTCAAGTAAAAACAAATACGTGTATCTTTTGGAAATATAATAAATTCAAGTATTCGTAAGGCTAAATTAATTATAATTATACGGTTACCAAAAAAGAGATATTTTTATCAGATTGTAGTAATATAAAGGTGAAAACTCCAACCTTTATGTAAATCTGAAAATTTTAAGAAGGTTCTATTGAATTCAGTGAAAATTTTTTTCAGGGCGAGTTCTACTCTTGAAACTGATCAACTTTCCCCAAGGAATATAAGTCAAAATATGACAAAGAAAATTGGATCTCCCATACAAAATGTATTAGTTGACCGAGTCAGTTTGTACGGGAAGTCCAATATTTCTTTTTGTCTCGACCTATTTCAGTTTCACGTGTAGATAATTTTTTCAGGTTGTGTCCCTGAGAATATTTGTACTGAATTTAATAACACCTTTTGACAATTTTATTGCTGTTTACATAGGAGTGTAGTGAGTCTGTTTAAAACATATTTGTTTGCATCGTACTTATCACGTATTTTCGATACTCGTCCAGTGTAAAAGTTTACTAGATACTTACAGTCAATAGAGTAATAAAGTTTAGCACTAGGCAATCAGGGGAGGTTTTTGTTTGAGTTGTGTTTCGAATGTAGCTCGGTTGCGTGCGCACCGAAGACCGCTCGCTGAAAACACATTGCCGGTGTGGACGCCCACTTCCGCCGCGAGGCGCAGGTCTTTCCCACTTCGACTAAACAAGCTACATAGTACTATGGTTGTTGAGCTGTGGTTCGAATCAGTTCGACCAAGGGTGCCGCAGTACTGTGGTTGTTGAACAATTGTTAGAATCAGTTTGACCGAGGAATTTAACAGAACAATGGTTGTTGAGAAGTGTTCTGAATGTAGACCGGTTGCGTGTACGCCGAAGACCGCTCGCTGAAAACACATTGCCGGTATGGACGCCCACTTCCGCCGCGAGGCGCAGGTTCATTCCCACTTCTACCAAGAAAATTTTACAGCTTTAGATAAACAGACATTTATTAACGGTGACTACTACTGTCTTTTGTGTGGAAACAAGTGGATTCCCAATAAAAGCAACTGCGCTGCCCCCTGAAAAGTGTCTAGTCCAACTGCCTATCCGTCTGGCTCCGTTATCCTCTAAGCTTTGTCCTCTCTAATGGTACCCTTATTTTCCAAGCGTCGCGACAACGACGCGCGTCAACGATGCCGGCGTCGTTGTCGCTGCGGTCTTGTAGAAAAACCCGACCGCATCCCATATAAACCCTGAGCTTCTCAGCGCGCTGTCAACGTGACGGCGTCGTGGCGCGCCGCATCGTTCTTTCTGGTTCCCCATACAAACCCATACAAACCAGTCATTTGACAGCGCTTGGTTTTTAAGCCTACCATAAAGGTGTATTTATTTATTTTTGCTCGCTCCAAAGACCTTTCCGTACCTGGCTGCCTCTGTCTGCCCCACAAAAACACCACTTCACATATTATGCAAAATAAAATACGTTTAAAAAAAGTGTTTCGAAAACATTTTACACGTTTTTCTGCATTGGAAGTAAAAAAATCAAAAGTCCAACTGGGAGTGTTCCACATAATCACAGATCTGATAGGTGGCCGAGCGGTGAAGTGTTTATAGCGGGTGTTATTTACTGCGCTCCGAGTGCAATCCTTTAATTTAAACTGCGCCTTAAGACCGCGTTTGTTTTCCTACCCGCTCGTGCTTGCCCTACTGACATGCGCCGCTTTATCAAGGCAGCGGGTAAATAATTGCCGTGTGATCCCGGGTTAGAAAAGCATCATCACATTTCATTCCTGTGGGCATCGTTAAGCGACGAAGGGATAGGTCCAGGCAATGGGCAGCTGCGTTCCTTGTGATTGCAATATCTTGCACTTCGTTCGCCAATTCGACGAGGCGAACAAAACAAATACAGGCATATTTTATTAATGAAAGAAAGCGCGGTGAGGTGGTGAGTAAGGCAATAAAATACCCCCTTCAGGTATTTGCTCATATCCATAAGTAGGTACAATTTCCTGTACCTAGATTGCCTGGAAGAGATTGCCTATAGGCGATAGGGCCGTCTTATTGTACGCTAATTAGTTGTAGTCCATACTTATTTGTAAAATATTTCCTTTGGTGTGCAAATAAGGTATTTTTTCTTATCCTTATAAGTAGAGTGATATAGGCTAAGTGAATATGACGAAGCGTATGTTTCTTAACAATTTTTAAACATTCCAAGACTTTTATTTTAATTTTCACATTTTTATTATACTTTTTGCAACAGATTGAGACGAGCCATTCAGTTGTAAGTATTTGCGTTGGGTAATGTTAGCCCTTTGATGAAATTAAGTGATTTGCTCAAACCGATCGTTTAGGAGAGGAAATGAAACTTCCGCTGACTCCCACCAGGATTCCATTCATTCACTCATTCACATTTATTCATTCGATACTGAATGAATACGGAAATATAGGTAGATAGGGACTGACTGGACTTTACAGAGTTTACGAAATTCCGTTCATGGACTGGATACTACAAACTGAATATCATTATGGCACAGGTCCAGCCACATCAAAATGCGACTGTCACTTGTTGTCAGGTTGTTATTTTTTGCATTGTGACAGGCACGTACCGTTATATTGACAGGTGTGTATAAGTTCATGCTATGATATTTGTATTACCTATTTACCGTCAAAAAGCGAACTGATGACTTCGGTCTCGAGAGCTTAAACTTGGTTTAGAAACAAAACCACAGGAATAAGTTTTGATAGCTTCAACTTTGTTGTTATTATTATTATATCGCTCAGAAGATAAGCTGTTAATCTTTTGTAACAAAATCAAAACACTTCTGTTCTAGCACCAAGAGTAGAAAGGATGGCGAAGTTCACCCATTTAACCGGGGATATTTAAACTTATTCGTAAGTAAAACGGTTAAACTAGACCTTATTGCGATGGTGCTAAGAGCCGCAGTGGTCTCCTGTGCTTAGTCAGGGGTATTCCATAGCGCTAAAATTTATCCACACAGGAATAGATGTGATTTTATTTTTAGTAAAGTGAAAGAACAACTTAGATGAAACACATGCAAGAGATAGGTATAAAAACTTTACTTTATGAAAAGTTTAATAAACGCGCAAAAATTAAATAATTTAAGAATAAAAGAATATACGGTCTGCAAGGGCCGGTTTGACTGATCACCTTTCCAAATTGAGCATTTTACTGTGCTGTGTCTTTTTTTGGGAACGCTAGGACCCTTTGAGCAACACGCCATATAGTGCACGAGTTTTGCTATAAAGTGTAAGTTGGATTGTTTTAGCCGTCGTCTTTCACTAATAATTTTATTTCAGTCGTAGTGCTGGAATCACAATGGCCAAAAGGGCTAGTTATGCCTTTGCTTCTAGGGCGAGAAACACAAGCTACGTCAGTTTGTGCGTCGATGATTCGATTCTCCGCGCTGCCTTCATAGGAATACGGTTTATGTCAAACAGCATTGCACAACGTTGCTTCGATGGATGCGTCTGTCAAATCGTTTGACATAAAATAAGGTGGAAAATCGAACAAACGATGCAAACATGCGATGCTTTACCGTGTGTTTCTTGCCTAGTTGTTTCAACTCTACCTAATTTCTGGGCAACGCTCAATCGTAAACAATCATTTTCATTCAGTTCGAAGCGGCTACAGAATAATCCTTGTAAGCTGTGGGCCGTTAAAAGTTATTGTATTGCCAGCTGTATTATTCTGGGCCCTGTGGCGCCCTGGGGTCAGGGATCTCATTTGCACCAATCTACGGTTAGAAGATTCCTCCATCTACACTTTTTAAACTTGAGGTTAGGTTAGACCTTTGCAAAGGGTGAAAACGTTATCTCAAAAAACGTAATAGTTAGAGACATGAAATTTTCACAGATACCGTATTTTTGTTGCCACTATAAAAAAAATACTAAAAAGCGAATGAAATAAAAAATTAGAGAAGCTTGTTATTCATACAAAATTAATGAAATATAAGTAACATGTATTTATTTTCTTGCTTGATGTTATCTATGATAGTTCGAAGACTGTATCTCATGAACATATTCAGCTATTGCCGCTGCGGCAACAAGTACTAAAATTTTAAAATTGAGGGGCTCTCATACAACAAACGTGATTTTAGGTACTTAACGTCCGTTGGTGAGTTATTTTTGCGCAGCGCTATCCGTTGCGTTTGAAAAATACGACTTTCCACCTTATTTTTGATTTGACCACGAATACCTCGTTTGTATATTTCAAAAAATGTTTTACATCACTAAAAAGTTTAAGTAGGTATAATAATTTAAAGTTGTGCCTTGTTTGTCACTTTGCAGTAGGTAGGTATAAAAAACTTATCCTCCCGCTTTTTGTTTAAACTTGGCGTAGTTAAAATACTTTCGACGAGTTCCACAATCAAGAACAGAGACCATCTGCAAATTAAAAAATAAAAATAAGTTTTAAATCCCCAATTAAACTATTAACTAGGTTTTTCTGGGAACACCAACACTCGGAAGTTTTTAAGATTTCTAGGAAATTAATTTTTTTGATGAGTTGTTGGTTCCAATTCTAAGTGACTGTCAAAAATAGCAACTTTAGAATAGTGCTGACACTTTTAGTAAAATAGGTTTAGAAAAGGATAGTAAACATCATAAAGCATTTTAGCCGCTTTAAAATGTCTATGGTTTCTTCAATAATTTATACATTTTCTTTTAAGGTTATCTGACATATTTATGATACATACTGCTGCTTAATTTTGACAAATTAAAACCGTAGTTAAATCATCTCCTATTCTTTTCTAAGCTTATTTAACTAAAAGCGACAGCGCTATTCTAAAATTGCTTATTTTGACAGTTACATTGACCGTTTATCGGAAATAAACTAGAAAATACACGATTGAAAATACAAATGGAAGTCTACTTACTAAACTTTTATTAAAACCTCGTCCGAAAGTGTCGCATTGACACATAGTACGCAAAAAAGGGTTCAGAATGAATAAATAAAAATCTCCATCGAACATTTATATGTACAAAAGGTTTTCAATACATAATAACGCGTGTCCATCCCCATTGGGGTCCCGTCCGTATCGAACAGAATAAAATACGTTCCTAAAAGGCGTAACGACCATTTGATTGCCCTTATTTGTGCTTGCACACGAAAATCGGATAAAACCACCACCTTATACTTAAACCATAAGAGCAAAGTTATAGTAGAAGCAGTCCTGCAAACAATCACTGTCCAGAATGATACGCTCCGTCTTCAGTTTACCTTCAAACGTAGACAATATTATTGAGATTGTACCTTAGTCTGTTAAATTATAGCAGAGGAAATTAAATTGAGATTTATAAATGTATTAAAATATAATTGATACATAATGAGTACTAACGCAATAATCAATATCAATATTTATGTTTCAATGGGCAGTTTGTTTATTGACTTGGCTGACCCAAATGTACATCTTTAAACAAGTCAAACTGCAAACCATCTTCTGTACCGAAAGGATATAATCATTTGGCCATACAAGTTTAGGCCCCTCACAAATGCGTCGAAAATCGAAATGTATGGTCATGAAACTCGTAGTGCATAATTTCTCGTACTATCTAGATTATGGTGGTATAACTACTTTAATATTATGGAACGGGAAACTGATAAAAAGACACAAAATACAACATAACCTAAAAATTGCAAAGGGCCTTATAAATACCAATGCTTGCCACATTTCATAAAATAGAAAAATAACTTTTAATTTTGAATTTGGGATTCCCGTTTCGTATAAAGATCATATTTGCAAGAGTGCGATAAAAAAATCAATCATAATTTTTAGTTTTAGTGAGAATTTCATACAATACCGTTTTCGGAATTCGGTGAATTCGGGTGGGCCCAAAATTGATTATCTCATTTGAAAATAGGTAGGTACATGTAGTACTTAGTGTAATTTCGAGTATAAAATTACTTTAAAAGAACATTTTTGTTATTTCACTAATCATATTTCGGCTACTATATGACATGACAGCGCTAGTTTAAAAGGTACAAGTAAAAACAAAATTTTAATAGCGAATAAACTGCAGTTTACTGCAGCGTCTCCTGGTAAGTTGTTTGCGTAACTCTTACCTTAGAACATGCACCAGTAAAATTCAAATCTATGTCTGAAAACCGTATCAAAATCTGACCAGTAGTTTTGGAGATAATTTTTAACCTTCGTCGTGGGTAAAAATGGGTTCAGTTCAGTCGTATAATTATGACAACTTGTTGTAGAAAATCTTTGACGCCATATTAAAACAACTTGAACGTCACGGAAACAAAACAGATGTCTATCTACAAAACGGGAATTCAGAAAATGTTACCTGCGAAACGAGATTGTCATAGCTAGGTACTTATTTGGGTATAATTCTTAATCAATTATTCTAAGAATTCGGAATAATAATAGAAATGAATAAAGGCAATCAGCGAAATGGTATTTCAAAGGGTGCTCGCTGGAGATAAAAGCTATGAATTAATTTACCAACCCTAAGAAACTGAAAAGAGGGAAGCTGTCATAGACCTGCTATTTGTAGACCAAGCTTGCAAAAAAAAAAACTAGTATGCAATAGGCTAGGGGTGCCATCGTTTAACATAAGTGTAGGATGCACTTGTAAGTTCATCAAAATAGTACGATTTATCAGATTTTTGTGTCTTAATTCAAAAGTATTTAATATCTATCATAGAAGTGGATAATTTATAAATGTAATCTAGCACCCAGAAATTTTAAATATAAATTACCAAAATAAAATAATTACAAAATTTGAAGTACCATGTCGTGGACATGTAGGTATGTGTGTTCTTCTTTTCATTTCAATGGCAGTGAAACCGAGGTTATAGTTTTTGTGCCCTTGTGTAATATTGGTGTGTAGTAATAGGCTTATAAATTAATCTATATGTGATCTCCTGATACTGACACTGGCTGGATGTTACCGTACTTAGTACCTAAAGCAAGCAGTGTCTACGGATATCGGCTCGATGATATCTAAGTATAAATAAAAAGAGGGTACGTGTTGACTCCTGGATGAACTCCTGGGGGCAGGGACTGGAAGTCACCAGATAAAGGGAATATTTTGCAACGACACCCTTTCTGTAATTTTGCATAAGTCGCATTCGCGCTAATGGAGCCGTATTGTTTTGTGGTAAAAATGAAAGGGGAGGTAAAAATGAAAAAGTACCAAAAAAAAAGTGTAAAAATGTCTATGATGGATGAAGCTAGTAGTAGCTCGGTTAAGGGTTTGGTTCTAGGCTTTAATCGTGAAAACTAATCTCTCCTGGCTGGTAGCGACTGTATGGCGAAAACAAAAGATCGGTCGGGCTTTCTGGCGTACACATGGGAAGGCCTACGTCCTAGCAATGAACCGCTATAGATTATACATATATATAAATTCATCACGCCTATATCCCTTGCGGAGTAAGCAGAGCGTAAACGGCTGTACAAAACGGTCACTAACACCACGTCTCACAATAATAATAAAAATATAAATAATAGTTTGAAAGTCACTTAGAAGACTGTATCGCCATGACTACCACGGGAAAGATTGAGGGAGATGCTATTTTTTGCCGGCACCGGGTGGCAGAATGTGATGTAAAAAAACTTTCTGCTTTTGATATAAAAAGTGAGACAATTTATTTTAATTTATTAAACAAATAATTCCGAAAATGAAAATAATCTGTAAACAGCCATGAAGGAGACAAGCAGACCTATTGTCAAGGGAGGTCGCTGGGGAGATTTTAATTCCTTAGCCACACTATGAGCCATGAACGTTTTACTTTAGGTATACTTGATTTATTACCAATAGAAGTCAGTTAATCAGATAACATTTTTATTACAGATCAACGGTTCTTGTCGATCAAAACGGCGGTCGTTACCAACCAGAGGCCTATTAGTAATATAATAACCTTAAAATTGACACTAGAATTCATCAGTTTGTTCTTCGGCTCGGTGTTCCAATTTCCAAATGAAAAAAAAATATTATCTAATCTGTCCATCGTTGACAATTGTGTGTGTCAACAAAAAACGCTGATTATTTTCGTTTATCTTGCCTTTTCACTGTGTGGTTTACATCCGCACCATGCGAATCGGAGCTTGTTGTTATCGGGGCAGAGGAAAAGCAAAATTATAGTTCCAGATTCAAAAACACATATTCGACAATAGAAAACAATCTTCTAATAGAATTTGGTAGACGTTCGCTGATCATGTGTATCATCTCATCATTCATCAACAAAAGAGGCTGTGTAAATTGATATGAATCTCGCGGCCGTTGACCATCGTGTGTGTCAACAAAAGAGGCTGTAATGTAATTAGAGGCTGAAATAAATCTCGACGCGGATTGTTTTCGTTTATCTGACCTTTTCACGGTGTGATTTACACCCGCAGTCCGCACCCGGCTTCGCAGCTATGGAGAATTGAGATGGCATCGGGTCCGAAGAAAAGAAGTTCATATTTTAACCGAAAAGACTTACTCAGAAAAAAGAGACAATGTTTCGACAGAAATTGGCAGCCGCTTATCATCCTGTGTATCATTATCAGTAAAAAAGGAAGAGTTGTCAAATAAAAAAGACTTACCTAGTTTAGTTACCTGTTTGAGATGAATCTCGCGGGCGTTGACCATCGTGTGTGTCAACAAAAGAGGCTGTAATGTAATTAGAGGCTGAAATAAATCTCGACGCGGATTGTTTTCGTTTATCTGACCTTTTCACGGTGTGATTTACACCCGCAGTCCGCACCCGGCTTCGCAGCTATGGAGAATTGAGATGGCATCGGGTCCGAAGAAAAGAAGTTCATATTCTAACCAAAAAAACTTACTCAGTACAAAAAGACAATGTTTCGAATGAAACTGGCAGCCGCTTATCATCCTGTGTATCATCATCATCAGCGAAAGGTAACCTAGTTTAGTTATCTGTTTGATATGAATCTCGCGGGCGTTGACCATCGTGTGTGTCAACAAAAGAGGCTGTAATGTAATTAGAGGCTGAAATAAATCTCGACGCGGATTGTTTTCGTTTATCTGACCTTTTCACGGTGTGATTTACACCCGCACCCGGCTACGCAGCTATGGAGAATTGGAGATGGCTGTTATCGGGGCTGCGGCCACCGGCCGGGGAAGGGGCAACAAACACTTTTGTTCGGGTTTGATGCCGTTTTTGCACATTTTATGTATTATGTACAACACGTGGTGCCAAGCTGCAGATTTTAAAGTAGAAATGTTCGTTTCAGCTCATTCGCAGACGGTGGGTGCATGGTGGGTGCAATGCTGCAAAACTGCATTTCGCACAAACACACATGTTTTGAAGGAATATAAAACATCAAAGAAAGGCTGATAACGACCGTTAATAGACGAATACTTAAATACTTCGGTCACATAATGCGCAACGAAAACTCTATGGAACAGCCGGTTGTACAGGGCTAGAATGACGGAAAAAGGGCCCGCGGCCGCTCACCGACTAGATAGATAGATCTAATAAAAGTCTGTTACTGAGCACTCCATCAATGATACATCTAGACCCATGTTGCTCGATGCATGGTACGCATTACTGCGGCGACAGTTGCTCCACGTGTGGCCAAAGCCTTGACAGCAATGACATTAGGCCGGTCTTGGCCTTGGCCTGCAGACCTCAATAGCTGCTCCTGAAAGGCAGAAGAACTCCGCAAGGTTGCCTTTGCAGACTACATCCTTAAAAAGAAATAAACGGATGGACAAAATTTTAGCAAATAATGTAAAATTACTAATTATTCACGGCTATAATTATAATGGGTGACTGCGACAAAATTAACAATGTATTACTTGAAAAAGAAAAGACCGTTTGAATTTTTTAATTATTATTTTCATTTGACCTGAGCAGCGTTCTCTTTAAAGATTTAGTTTGATTTGAAATAAATAATGATGATCGAATACTTAATTGCTATAAAAAGAAGAAAAAGATACATTCTATTTTTATACAATTTAAAGATATACTTACTACGATTTTGTGTTCAACAAAACGCGTTGCGCCGACCCTAAGTAGTTGGGATAAGGGCAGGAAGATGATGACTTACTTCTAATTCTGTAAGATACATAAAAAATAACATACTTGTAATGCTTACATGTTACTTTAATCTTACATTGTGAAAAAAATGATTTTCACTATCGCTCACTACGCAATAGTTTAGCAATATTTTTTTGTAAAAAATACAGATTCTTTTCGCTTTATCCAGCTCATATGTTCTCGTAAATATGAAGGGTGATAAATAAAAACCGCAAAATGTTATTTTTTCCTCCGACGCGGTAAAACTGTTATGAGCAGAACACCATATTGTTATGTTAAAAAAGTAGTCTACAAATTTTCAGTGACACGCGTGTTAAACCTACCCGCATATGAATACCGTAGAAAGGGAAGTACAATCCGAAATAAAATAACAGAGGTACTCATGAAACTGAACTTTTTGGAAAACTTGCAATATTTTCCGCCGCAGGCAGGACTTGAACCTGCAACCTTCGGCATCTTAACTGCTGACGCCACAACCAACTACCGCTACCGCGGTTCAGCAATCAGAAAACCGAATCTTCAGAATAGTATCGCAAAATCATGCGGTGCGTGGCTTCCCTCTCAATGGCATTCAGGATTTGTATTACAATAGTTATTTGACAATTTGAGCCAGGAATCAACAAATAGTCAATTGTGAGAATACGTTGGAAATCCTGCGACTAAACTTTACGCATTTGCAGTATTGGTTTCCGTACACTGATATAATGTCTTCAACCAATGTCACAAAATAATTAGATTAGCAACTACGACACGACCCTACTACAACCAGTGTCTACGACAGAGGCTACGGCGTAGACTAGCTACAGTTTTACATAGCTACAGCTACAGCGTAGGCTTTAATCATACGTTGTGGGTCGACATTTTGTTTCATAACCAAATATTATTTTCAGCTTGAAATCCTTACATTTGTTAATTATAGTAGGTTTATAATGTTTTGGAGATCTTATTAGTTACCTAATACTGGAAAAACCAAGGCAAGTGAACAGCGAATTGTCCCAACGCCATCTACCAAAACAAGACCGCACTATCGTAACTCGTACAATGCGTGGAACCTTAGGGAAAGGTTTGTAAAATGCAGCTGGAATTCTCCCAGGCCAGCTTACATTACAGTTACTCTAGTACTACGCTAGATAGCGCCACTAGGGCAAAATTTACATTACTCTCATTGTTAAAAGCTTTGCATGCATGGGTAGAATATCTTTCAGCTCATTATTAACATGGTACTAAACAGACAACAGACAATCAGATGAATCTTAAACGTCCTGTATTTCACAATCAAACTAGGATAACTTTTTTCGTAAGTATGTATGTAGGTAAGAAGTAAGTAAGTATGTAGACAAGAAACTCGTATTCACGGGCTAAGGGCTGACATGTGAGGTGTCGTTGGATTTTTCTTAACAGCACAAGTGACATATTATTAAAAAGTTCATAAAAGATGGCGGATTTTAATCAAAATAGTCGGGTTATTGTTTTTAATACATCTGCTTGTCTGATGACCAGCTTTATTGTAATAATTTAATAAAAAATATCTCTGGTAGAAATCCTTTAACTTCTAGATCAAAATTAAGACTACATAAGACTACAGCTGGTAGGTAAAACAGATTTATTTGAATTACTATATCGTGATCTCAGAACTTATTGAATTCCTTCACAGATTTTATTTCTACAAACAAAATTATTTGTTAATCCAGGAACCAGATCCGGATTGAGGAACACAGATTTCTGCAGACTGTAAAGCATGTTCAGAACAGAAAATGCTTTACAGTTTTTATAAGGATTTTTGCCGACGTTCTTAATTAGAGTTAGATAGAACTAATTGTGGTGAACCGCAATACGCATCGACCTAATAATATTGCAGCTCGTGAGGTCACTCACAAAGTGGTTAGATATTCTATTTATTTATTTATTTATAAACAGTTTTCTAAATGTGCAAAAAAAATTCTAATGTCCTCGCCTGACTGAGGACCTGGGGTCCCAGGAGGATATTGCAGGCTGAACCACCTGATTGTCCGCAAGTAAGATGGTTCCTTGCTTCAGATGGGCACGTTAAGCCGTCGGTCCCGGTTGCTGTCTATGATGGCGGTCGTTACACAACCATGTCAGAGGCCTGCTACTTGCAATAGGTGGTTGAAAAACTCTGACACCAGGGTTCATCGGGTCGTTGAACGACTCGGTGTCCCACACGAAAAGATAAGAGAGAGAGATCGTGACAACATTTTCGTACTAGATTTTGCAAATTGTGAAAGCCGAATCCGGTGCAAAAAACCTAAGTAGTATAGTCGCAAAATTTTAAATTGCGTGAATTGTAACAATTGTAAAAATATTTTGATGTATAATAATCCATCTTTCTGCGACTGGACTGTAATCCTACAGAGTTGGATTTGTTTCAACGTGTAAAGCACTCTGTTAGTATTTACAATAGGTATCCCGTAAATTATGCACAGAAAAAAAAAGATGGCTAACTGCGTGCCACTTTACATTTACATATTTTGGAAGCAAGTCTTGGCTTTTACACAGTTTAGGGTAAAACGTCAATCTTACAAAGCTGATGGAATACCTATACTTATTTTATCTTCGTATTTTTTAAATCCGGCCCTGTGCCACCCACCGAGCTCCGGCCTTGCTCCTCTCAGCTAAATAGCGTTAGATAATAAACATTACAACATAAATTTAGATCTTTTTCCGTCTGTCGAAAAGTATTATCGTAAATATCGACAAGCCGAGAGATATGAATCAACAAATCAGTTATTTATCTACTAACGAATATAAATAGGTAAGGTAAGTAGGCATAAAGTGTTTTTAACAACACAGTGTGGTACCAGCTTAGAATGGCATCATCATATCTTTTCCGTGAGTGTCGTAAGAAGCGAACAAAGGATTTGGGAGTTGACGTGTATTGCAATTTTAGGGCACAGGCTCACAATCTGGTACACAGTCTTCTGAATGACTCTCAAACTTTTGTCTGACGTGAAAATGGCCGTTTTATACAGGCATTTACGCTCAGCCTATCCCGCAAAGGATATAGGCGTGATATGATGTAGATAGGTATAAAGTATAAAATCTTTTAAAAAACGCAACTATAGTAGTTGTTTTATTTTGTACTTACGTAAGTAGAAGCATTCAAACTGATGGTTAGGCCATTTGATTTCAATTAAGATAACTTATAAATGGGAGATTGCCGTGTGATGCCCAATTGGAATTCTACCCATGAATGTTTTAGAAAGCGAATAAGGGATAAATAATTCATCTATGGAATGGGCAACAGCGATCCCTGTGAATAAAGCAGCTTGTAGCTAGACTCGCCATTTCGCCGGCCGAGCGTGGTGAGTATGTCATACGGGGGGTATTGTCATAAATAAATATAGGAGGAGGCTTGTGTCCAGCGATGGACTTTCTGGCTGTTATGTATGAATAAATGAGAAGCCCTTGTTTGACAGTGGATTGTTTATGGTAATTGTTGATGTTGATACTTAGGTACATTGTCTATTTTCAATTAACTAGGTACTGAAAACAATTTGCGTCGAAGGTCAAAGGTTTATAGACGGCTCTCAGAGATTAACCTAAAATCAACAAAGTGAACATTATTAGGTAAGTAAGGAATAAAAGCGTAATAATATATATATATCAGTCGCGAAGGGTCCATACATGCCGAGACCCATCGACTTCCCTTACAAAAAATATAAATTCATACTCTCACATCAATCTACTTTCAGTTAGTAGGTACGCATTTTTCGCTCAAGCCTGCTTTCGTTAAAATGCCACCCTTCGCCACTGGTATGTAGAGGTATGTAATTTTGTGTTTTTGTATTACTCTACTCTTCTTTTGTTTATCTATGTAGAATGGTTCTCTCCTTGAAACATTTTCAACATCTTATCGTATCGGATGTCATCGCCAAGTCGATAAGCGATCCGATGAACCCTGACGTCAGAGTTTCTCAACTGCCTAAGACCCTCTAGCTTGTTCAGCTAATAATGCTAACACCCTGTCTACGAATTCTTCTTTTCGTGAGTGTTGCCCGTCAGTTTCACAAAAGCTGTAAGCGCGAGCGGTCGTTCTAGCAACCAAGTCCAAATCAAAGCCTAAACACAAAATTTCTTATTTCTGACTGAAATTGCTTGTTATATCAGTTCAATATTGAGTGTCTTGTTAAATCAGTATGTGATCCCGTGAAAGTTGTTTTACCGTGTGATGCCGGCTTAGAAAAGCATCACCCCATTTCTTTTGGTAAGAGGCGCCTAAGGGACTCTAGAGTTTCAGGTGTAATAAATACAATTTTATAGAAACGGTTTTAAAATATCTGTAAAACGTGGCGATAACGACCGTCTACGGCCGTTGACTCTCTGCCTACCCCGAAAGAAATAAAGGCGTAATTTCTGTGTGTTGAACCAATCGATCGAGTAATGGGCATTAACGGGTTGTTTGCTTAACCATAATTGGCTAAAAAGGTGACACAGCTAATTGTTCGTCTAACTTTACGATTTTGCCTAAAAGTGTTGTGCGAAAGTGGACTGAAGCTAAAGTTTCGACTAATTGATTGATTATAATTATCGCCCATTGACGATCAGAATGAAAGAATATTAGTTATTTTGGTAAAGTGAAAATAAGAAAAAACTTGGCTTGCGTTTATGAAAATATTATCTTTGCAAAATGGCGTCAACAACTATGGGTCCTGATCCTCCTTTGGGTAAGTGATTTTTTTTTGTTTAATAGCTATGTAATATATAGGTTACATTTCATTAAATACAAATATTTTAAGGGTGTGTTCTACTCATAAAACAGAACAACATTTCTTAGAAATTTGATACAAAAAATTTAACCTACCCGTACCCGCGCACACCCCATACACAAATTTTGTATTTTATGGGAGACTCAAGTTCTTTTCATATACGAAGAAAAGTTTCTAATAAAAGTTGTTTAGTTTTGTGAGTAGAATGAACTTTATTAAATTTAACCCTATATAAAAGTAGTTGGCGAGCGCAGTGCAAGTCGTTGCATTCAAATAATACAGTCGGTTCTACCCGTTACCTTGTCTCCAGTCGCTTTTTACGACACCCGCGGGTAGAAAATGAGGCGATGCTATTCTAAGCAGGCGGTTTGCATGTGCAATGAGCTCTAAACATAATTTATAACACTACTAGCTATAACAAAGCAAGTTTACATAAATATTTCTAAACCGGGTGTTTTTGAAGCTGGCTTAGAATAACATCACTACAATTATTCTAGTAGTGGGTGTCGTAAAAAGCTATACGATATAATCATCAAAGGAATGGGCAAACCGCGTTCCCTGTAAATGCAACATCTTACACTGCACTCGCCAATTAGCCTGCCAATCTTGGCGAGTATTACGAGGCCCATATCCAGCAGTGGACTGTTATAGACTATAGTGCTAGAGTTCTAAACACTTAGCATTTACCACAAAAAAGGTAGAAAACTGTTAAACTCGTGTTTACAATAGAACTACAACTAGACAAGCTAGACAAGCGTGTCTAACTTATTTGTAGTAAGGCCCGTGGGGTTTCTTTTATTGTGTCGCACGCTATATGAGTTACTGATGGCCCTTCAAGTACCACTCTAATGACCATCACACTAGCAGAAACCTTTTGAGTGACCCAAAAAAAGGATCTACTTAAAGCGGTTTTCCATCTAGCTGTACAGAAAAACCAGATTACGTTAATCTCTTAAACGCATAACGTGTCGTGCTGCTCTACTGATACAATTATACAACGCGTCATAAATCACTCAGTTTAAGCCGTAATTTCATAAATCTAAATTATGGTAATGTACACCGAACGCTTATATCGGTGCTGAAAATCTCAGGCATATCGCACACGCACCGCATGATATCGCGGTTTGCGACAGCCACCATATAAATGACAATTTGTGACAGCCACAATATTTCATAATTCATAACCAACTCAATAAACACTTTTCTTTCTAGCCACTGATCTCTATTATCTATGGCACTGGATAGGTGGACTGAGCAACACGCTTGACCAGCATTGAAAATCGCCATTTTGTAAGATTTAGTGATGTCCAAAAGTCGGCTGTATAATAACAACATATCGATGATATGATTATCATCGTAAAATCTTATACGTGTGCAAAGAAAATAATCTAGATTCTACCAATGTATATGATTGATTATTTCTATGCATTTACTATTATGAAATTTGTTCCAAAATAAATTTCTCGATGGCTTTAAGGATAAGTAATTTTTTGCTGCATGCAAACTTTGTCGGTAATTAATTATTGAAGCTGTGCTGTGCCGCAACCGTTTCGCTGCCTTTCACATTTACTGGCTTTATGGGCAGCAGTTGTGCTGCGTATTATTGCTGTTGATAGGTGTCATCCATCAGTAGTGTAAGGCCCGTGAGTACGAAAAGGAGCGAATCCGTCAAGTTGCGGAACAGCTCCCAGCTCCGATAATAACCAAAAAAGTCTGCACGCAGCAAAAAAATCCCTGTAGTAATGAAAAACTGTGATGTTATTATCAAACCTTCATTAGACTTGGGTTGTGGAACCTAAACCAGCAATAAAATAAAATAACAGACAAAGAGCTTTAAACGAAATAATATAATTTAATGATAGAAACATTTTATAAATTATGTAACATAAAATTAAAAATACCCTATGATCCACTTCAAGTTTTACAAACTTAAGAAACACTTAACTCAAAATGTTTTGAGCAAAGAAAATGAGTTGAATTTTGGAGCCAATTCAAGGCGTTCATGTTTTAAAGCCATTGGTTTCTTAGCGTCAAGTCAGAAGGAAATCTGAAAAAATAAATAATACTAATAAATTAATGCAAAAATAAGGAATACAGCAACGTCGTGAAACATAAATCAATTAAGGACTTGTATACCTACCTGATAAATATTTTGCTTATCGATACAAAAATACCCATCACTAGTGCATGTAAACAAAATAAGTTTTGCACAAAATTTTCTTGGATATCATTACAATATTTATCAGATATTGCTGAAATATTATTGCAAACAATCGTCAGATAGTAAATGGGTATTTTGGTACGATTTCATGCATTATTTTAGGTAAAAATAACCTTAAAGTACACCCACCTGTGAAATAAAGTTTTACATCCTTTTTTGTAACGTTTTTTGCAAAACACACGCTTCAGCATCTTTCTTGAGGTTCACTTACACAAATTTAAACGAAATATCACGCAAATATTAAGTAAATTAAACGAATAACTTGAAAAAATCACGCCGCAATTCTGAAGGTTTGAAATTCGTATCAAAAATAATCAAAATTACGTCAAATATGTCACGTAGTTCCCTGTAAAACAAAGGTAGGTGGCGCACCAACTGTGGGCGCGAAACAAGCTGTCAGTTGAATGAGTACGTCCTATCCAGTGCCTAGAATAGGTAATATATATCAGTGTTTCTAGCTGTATTTTCAATTTTTGACGTATTCGAAAAAGGTAACATAGCGGGACTGGTAGCATACCGGTCCTAAGGGAATTTTTCAGGCAAAATTTTTTAAACAAGCTTGTGGCGAATCTCACCGCAACACCTGATATCCGGTTGAGCAAAAGCGATATTCTACGATGTACCATTATAAGTGTAAGATCATGTCTCGCAACGCATTTTTGCGTCGCTCCTGCGTTAACTTCGGTCTTCAGTATAGGATTTTTTTCCTTACACTTGACAGACGCATACGTTATGTATGAGCTAAAAATGCACAGCTACGAACGTCAAATCGTGAGAACCATTTGTCATAAACCCGTGTCCGACAAAACCGCAAAGTCACACGGTGCGTGTGACAAACAACTTACTGAACACTTCGACTACGCAGACCCATAACTCTTTCTTTCCGATTTCTTATCTAGCAGCATTTATTGTCCCAATACTGCTGAAAAGCTTTTCTCTATGCCTCTAAGTACTTCTCAAGGACGAGTAGTATTGTGATTTGGCAGAAAGTTTGTTCTCTTTCAATATTCGTAGACTCAATCACTGTATCTATTCTTTGATCCCAACTTTCTGTACTTGAGTATTTTAACCGTGTTCTAATCAGCCGCGAAATTTCAGTCTGCATGAATTAAAACAAGGGAGTGGTGTCTCCAACGTTGCGTTGTCTCCCTTATTTACGACAACGACGTGATGGATGATGATGACAGAAAATATTAATATATTTTCTAATAAACTTTCTGCCAAATCACAATACTACTCGTCCTTGAGAAGTACTTAGAGTAAGTCATTTTCGTTTCAAACAATCCGAAATTCCGCGACTGAATTATCTACCTGCCTAACTATCTCTCTCTCTATTTCACGACCACTTCCTACAAGTAGCAGACCTCAATAAATTATTGAACTACTGACAACTTTGAACCCTATTACAATAATGGTAATCAAAGTGTTAATGGAAAGTTAAAATCTGTGGTTAAAGTATTCAAATATCGTCTCACGCCATTTGGAATTTCTTCAACCTTCACTTTTAGCAGTACTCTACACTGTTTTATGAACTTAGAACAGTTTGAATAAATGAAGTGGGTTCTCGAGTGAGTATAAACTTTATTAGCACGGACAATATAGCACAGTACCATGAAATGTGCAATAGCAGTGTATTATTAAATCACTTATACTGGATTTCGCACATAGAATAGGGCGAACCATCATAAGGGGTTCCCTTTATATACGGTTACATTTAATTAAGTACAAATCTCTTGAGGGTGTAATCTTCTCACAAAACTGAACAACTTTTGTTTGAAACTTTTCTTCAAAATATGAAAAAATTAAATTGGGCCTCCTATACAAAAATGTTGAAAAGGTGTCACTTAGTATGGGAGGACCAAATTTTTTTTTCATATTTCGAGGAATAGTTTCAAACAAAAGTTGTTTAGTTTGAGTGAGTGAGTAGATTACACCCTCAAGAGATTTGTACTTAATTAAATGTATTCAATTCAATTTCAATTTATTTAAGCCATTAACAAAATACATTGTGTTTGACATTCACTCTAACCCTATATAGTTAGGTTCAATGTAACCCTATATAGTTAGGTGTCTCTCAAAATACTTCAAATAGTGATAGGTACTAATATCCGTACTTGGACGTTGATGTGAAAACTTAAATGGACTAGACTACGACATTGACGACGGTAAACGCAAATCTTTATTCCCTAGACACCTATTTGGCATTTCTGAGATCAAAGTCTACGACTTTGCGTAAGCTCCCAGGTCGGAATCAACTTTAGGAGTAAAATTTGTACCTGCAGTGCATATTAAATTCATTGAACTCCACAATAAAATAATTATATTCGCATTTTCATTTTTAAGACGTCAACGTTTAGGTCATCTAAGTCCTATATCTATGACATAGCTTCAAATCGTCAGCTTTCTGGAAATAATATATAAGAAACAAATTTTTTTATTTAGGTATATTCCGATTGATTGATCAAAAACCTAGGTGGTCAGTAAAACAACTTACGCACACACCAAGCAAGATGCTTCAGATAATATTTTTGCTATGATTATCTGTTCATGTTTTCATATTTTATTTTCCAGGTATAACCCAGCTGTCCGAGCTGAACCGTCTGCTGGTGCGCCAGAAGTCCTACGCCGGCAACAAGTATGAAGTGATGGGTCCTGACGGATCCGTTATACTCCACGGGCGCGATGATGCCAATGCCCTGGGGCAGCTGCTCGGTGGGACCAACCGGGCTTTCAATATCGACGTGTTTGATACTCAGGATAGACTGGTGAGCATCACCCCATACTAGACAGACATCTTTAGCTCCGTCATACTCCACGGGCGTGATGATGCCAATGCCCTGGGGCAGCTGCTCGGCGGGACCAACCGGGCCTTTAATATTGACGTGTTTGATACTCAAGATAGACTGGTAAGGGTCATCCCATATTTATTAGTTATGCATATTTACTCCACGGTAGAGATGATGCCAATGCCCTGGGGCAGTTGCTGGATGGGACCAACCGAGCCTTCAATATCGACGTGTTTGACATTCAGGATAGACTGGTGAGCATCACCCCATATTAGTCATTCATATACTCTACAGGTGGGGTGATGCCAATGCCTTGGGGCAGCTGCTCGGCGGGACCAATCGAGCTTTCAATATTGATGTGTTTGATACTCAGGATAGACTGGTGAGCATCGCCCCATATTAGACATTCATGTCATACTCTATAGGTGGGGTGATGCCAATGCCCTGGGGCAGCTGCTCGGAGGGACCAACCGAGCCTTCAATATCGACGTGTTTGATACTCAGGATAGACTGGTGAGCATCACCCCATATTTATTCGTCAATAATTTTATACTCAAGGGTAGAGATGATGCCAATGCCCTGGGGCAGCTGCTCGGTGGGACCAACCGGGCATTCAATATTGATGTGTTTTATACTCAGGATAGACTGGTGAGTATCACCCCATATTAGTCATTCAGATATTACTCCACGGGCGTGATGATGCCAATGCCCTGGGGCAGCTGCTCGGTGGGACCAACCGAGCCTTCAATATTGACGTGTTTGACACTCAGGATAGACTGGTGAGCATCACCCCATATTAGTCAGTCCTTCATATTATCATACTCTACAGGTGGGGTGATGCCAATGCCCTGGGGCAGCTGCTTGGTGGGACCAACCGGGCCTTCAATATTGATGTGTTTGATACTCAGGATAGACTGGTGAGCATCACCCCATATTAGTCAGTCCTTCATATTATCATACTCTACAGATGGGGTGATGCCAATGCCCTGGGGCAGCTGCTCGGTGGGACCAACCGAGCCTTTAATATCGACGCATTTAATACACAGCACAGGAGAGACTGGTGAGGATCTCCTCATTTAAGTCATTGATAGCTTTGTCATACTCCATACCACAGGAATACTATCAATAATAACTTCCATGGACGTAACATAAGACTCTCCTTAAAATCAGGCCCGTTTGTAATAAATACAATACAGTCAGACAATTTAATACCTATTTCAGAAAATACAGGCTGATATACAATAGTTGAGTTGTTAGTTACACTGATAGGTACACGCATGATTCATTTCTTGAAGAATGTAGAAACGATAGAAAAAATATAGCTATTCATTGAAACAGATTCGTTCGCCTAAAAAGGGCACCCCTTTTTCACCCCCAATAATCAGTATAGAACCCCGAATAATCGAGCGAAAGTGGCCAATTTGTCTCGGTGGTCGGCGCTTGGTGCCCATTTAGATTAATGAGATTTTGACAGGCTGGTATTTCGCGTGCTTTGCCCCGGAATCCATTCAGAAACACGATAGAATGAATAGCCGAGGTAGGTAATCATGCATGAGATGAGAATGAGCCAATAACAGTCAAGCTCACGTCGAGAAAGACACTCGAACCTAAAAGGGGCAAAAGAGCCGTCCAAAGTCCAAACTGAATAACCCAGCTCTACTGAACATACAGGGTGTAAGGGACATCTCACCGAATGTTGATAGAAATTGAAACATAAGAAAAAAATTCAGGAGACGTAAAACATTTTATGACTGTACATAGTAAATGCAGCTGATCGTGATTTTGTATGGGAGGCCAAAATGTTTACGACTTCTGAAATATTTTCTTAAGGGTAGTTGTTCAGTCTAAGGGTTTGAATGCAGGATGCATAAGTATTCAAAGATCTGTCTCTTTTACCCCGTAGGTAGATCAAGAACAGAAACGGTTCTAGATAGGTATTAAGCAAATGGGGGATTGCCCTCTTTCCGTAAGGTCAACCAAACTGGGGATTAGATAAGTAAGCTATAAAGATTTGGAAATGAACCAGCGGGGAAATAAAAAGCATACTTACCTATCCTCGTCACAATACACAAGTAAAAAATACATATGATATTAATATATTTCACGATGACACACACAAGACAAGAGCTATACTTTTTCTGGCTTTGAGCCATTTAGGGTCAACCAAAGCCCACAACGACCAGGCACTCTGCAGAGTACTAGCCAAGTTAGAAATGCCAACAGACTATCTAAAAACTTTTCAAGAACTCATTTAACAATTCTGTACAATCATAGCACGCCTCATGCCATGACCGCATCCATTAATTACATTCAATGAACCGTAAACGACGATATAAAAATCTGTTACATGATTTTGTACAGATCAAGCACAAATTAGGAAAACGGCGCGCGGGCGCCTTTACCAGATTTTGACGCTTACTGACGAAAACTGGAAAAAACCGGAATCTCAGGGGATGTCAAGGTAAATAAGAAGGTGGTTGACACGAATGTCATATTTATTGGATAAATTGGCTCAGAATCATACGACGTTCTTTGTCAGATTTTGCTGGTTTGATGTTTTTATACTTTGAGATTTTTGACAGTAGTAACCCTGGCTATGTCACAAGTGCCAATCGCGAAAATCCGAAATAGAGCCGAGTGAACCTTCTGTTGTGGATCAAGTACAGATTGTGTATATTTCTATATTTATGTCGCCTCGGTCGGCGTCAACGGAATTATTTTTTCGGAAAGAACTTGGCGCATTCCTTCACGTTTGTATTTTATCTGGCATTGTTTTATCCTGATTTATCTTTTGGAATAAGCCAATGGACCATTCGTATGCCAACAGTGGTGACTTGGCGAAACCCTGACTTGTTTTGGGAGATTGGATTTAGTTCTTTGATTCTATTTATGTTTTCTTGCTTTTTTTTATTTATGTTGTTTTATTTGGCATGTTACATCTTTACAAAAGCAACGGTCAGGTGAATACAATTTTTCTTTTGTCCTTTTCAAACCACTTTAGATCTCTATATGGCGTCCTGCTGTCAAAAAACAAATAAACGCTTGAAATGATTATAGATCCTCTGATAATGTAGACATATAATTCTCTTTCAAGCCCAGCTGATCCAATCCCATGGTTAGCCCCTAGTTAGATCGGTCAAGAATACCTATTGGGTAAGAAAAGAAGGCAATGAGTTGTGTGTGTAAATATTGACATAGGATGATGAAAGCGCGAAAATCGAAAATGTTTTACATAGCTATCTACCCGTAGTGGTTATATAAGGTCCTATTAAATTCACTGCAAATATTTTAGGGGCAAATCAAATAAAATATAAGCATGTACTAGGCAAAATTTTAAAGAAATCTACACGCTAGTTTTCGAGAAAATTGCATTTAACTAAAAAAACACAAAACAAAAAAGTGCACCCTGTTTGTCTTAGAAACATACACTTCGATGAATTTAAATTACGCGCCAAAAAAGGTGCTGTGATTGGTTGGTTGTCAGTGTGCGTGCCGTGTAAGTGAATCCTGTCTACGTGGCGGAACGTCAGTCGGGTCAGTCAATCAAAGGATGTTCACATAATTAATTAAAAAGTTTGTTTGAAAATGAAAAAAAAAATCTAGCGTGCAGATTTTTTTTAAAATGCCTTAGATATTTTTCTTATACATATTTACGCATGCCCTTAAAATATTTGCAGTGAATTTATAGGACCTTATATTTTAGGCACGAAAGTTACATAGGTACCTCATGAAAAACATTTTGATACTATTAGATACCTTTGTTTTCGCCGAAGGAGACTACCTGCCGATGCGAGTGTCATCGCTCGTTTAAGTATCCTGACAACCGCACGCATTTGGAGGTGCTGGCGTAAGTATGGAGGATCAGCAAACCTTCAACCTTTCTATTGAACAGATCAAGTTATACTTGTTTTCCTTACATTTATTTACAGTAACTAGTACAAGTTGATCTCTTAAACGTGAAAGTAGATTTGTTGCTGATAGTACTGTATTGGAGTTTGGTGACTGTCACTGGAAGCTATCAGACAAGACTTGGAGACAAGACAACGATAGACGACGCGACGCGACGCAACGGCTTGCACGTTTTGCTGTGCAGGAAGGGACTCAGAGTATGATGTGATCAATAAAAGTACCAGTGCAAGGGTTCTTAATGTTAGGTGACAGTGTTAGATACTCGCTGCAACCTTGGCTGCAACTCATTTCCCGCGGAAAAATACATTCTCCGGGCATGTGCTACACATATAATCTTCCTCTTGAATCACTCCCATCCCACTCCCATAAAAAAACCTGATCACAGCTCGTTGTGTAGTTTAGTTAACTAATTCTACTATAGATAGACAGACAAACAGAGAAACGCAAAAGGAGAATTCAACTTACTATAGTATGTATTTATGCTGCGTAACAGTCGGTCATATCAACTGAAAATTTCTTGTGATATATCCATGCTTTTAGTTACTGGCTATTACTCATTTCAAAATAATACCTTGCACAAAATATAAGACAATTAAGGTGATTGATTTCTATTGTAACAAAAGCTCTTAAATTCACCGATTACGGCCCTGAGAAAGTAACAAATTATCAGCTTTGCCATTCGTTCCACTTCTCCCGTTTTACGGAGCATGGAAAAGGACTTTTCTCTACTTGGTTACATAACATTGTATAGAATACATTTTGCTCAGTATTGCGCCCCGCGCGCCGTCTCCCTAATTTGAAAGTTTTTAATTCTTCATTTCTTTATTTATAGTTTTTAGCATTATAACTAAAAAGTAAAAGCATTCTCTTGTAGGATAAATATTTTTCACCTTTTCGGCTTGCAAAGAACAGGTTTCTCGCGTAAAATCAATGTGGAAAATTCACTTTTGCTCACGCGATGTACAAATGATAAATTCCATTTTTTTCGCAAACTCTACCTGTTAATGTCGTCCAGCTGATGTCAAACAAATTGTATATTGACATTCCAGGTGATCAAACTCCGCCGCCCGTACACGTTCGGCCCTGACAAGATGGAGGTGTTCGTGACGGGGAAGCTGGCGAGCGTGGTCCGCCAGGAGATGACCTTCCTGAAGCCGGTGTTGAACATCAACGACGAGAACGACAAACCCATCTTCCGGGTGAAGGGCCCTGTCAACACCAACGGAGAGGGCCACTTTGATGTGAGTTTTTCATGAAGTAAAATTACAGTTTGTCGTATCGGGTGAAGGAAAGAATTCCAGTCAGCGTAATGGAGGTGTCAAGAGCTACCCTGCCTGGCTGAATTCACGTGGATAGAAATTGAAGGTGAGTGGTGAACACTTCGTGTTTCAGGCCCATTGTTTTATCACCCGGCACTCTGGTACCACTTGAGAACTTCGTGTCTTGCTTTGCCTTTAATGCATCTTGAGTCACCTGCATTTAGTAGCCTAAAAGGCCGCTACTTATGGACATTTGCTTGTCTGGGAAGCTGGCGAGCGTGGTCCGCCAGGAGATGACCTTCCTGAAGCCGGTGCTGAACATCAACGACGAGAACGACAAGCCCATCTTCAGAGTGAAGGGTCCTGTCAACACCAACGGAGAGGGCCACTTTGATGTGAGTTGTTTATGAAGAAAACTTACAGTTTGTCATATCGGGTGAAAAAAGGAATTCCAGTTAGCGAAACGGAGGTGTGAAGAGCAACCCTGCGTGACTGAGTCTACGTGCATAGAAATGGAAGGTGTAGGTAGATATACGGTGAGAGGTGAACACTTCGTGTTTCAGGCCTTTGTTGTTTTATCACCTGGTACCACCTCGAGGATATATTGAGAACTTCACCTCTTACTTTGCTTTTAATGCATCTTGAGTCACCTGCTTTAGAGGTCGCATGTCTGGGAAGCTGACGAGCTTTGTCCACCAGGAGATGACCTTCCTGAAGCCGGTGCTGAACATCAACGACGAGAATGACAAGCCCATCTTCAGAGTGAAGGGCCCTGTCAACACCAACGGAGAGTGTCACTTTGATGTAAGTTGCTCATGAAGAAAAATTACAGTTTGTCATATCGGGTGAAGGAAAGAATTCCAGTCAGCGTAATGGAGGTGTGAAGAGCTACCCTCTCTGGCTGAATCCACGTGGATAGAAATTGAAGGTGAGTGGTGAACACTTCGTGTTTCAGGCCCATTGTTTTATCACCCGGCACTCTGGTACCACTTGAGAACTTCGTGTCTTGCTTTGCCTTTAATGCATCTTGAGTCACCTGCATTTAGTAGCCTAAAAGGACGCTACTTATGGACATTTGCTTGTCTGGGAAGCTGGCGAGCGTGGTCCGCCAGGAGATGACCTTCCTGAAGCCGGTGCTGAACATCAACGACGAGAACGACAAGCCCATCTTCCGGGTGAAGGACCCTGTCAACACCAACGGAGAGTGTCATTTTGATGTGAGTTGTTCATGAAGAAAACCTACAGTTTGTCATATCGGGTGAAGAAAGGAATTCCAGTTAGCGAAACGGAGGTGTGAAGAGCAACCCTGCGTGACTGAGTCCATGTGGATAGAAATGGAAGGTGTAGATATACGGTGAGAGGTGAACACTTCGTGTTTCAGGCCTTTGTTGTTTTATCACCCTGGCACCACCTCGAGGATACCTTGAGAACTTCGCATCTTGAGTCACCTGCTTTTAGTACCTCTAGTGGTCTCTACCGATGTACTTATGCATGTCTGCCGGTGCTGAACATCAAAGACGAGAACGACAAGCCCATCTTCCGGGTGAAGGGACCTGTCAACACCAACGGAGAGTGTCACTTTGATGTGAGTTGTTCATGAAGAAAACCTACAGTTTGTCATATCGGGTGAGGGCAGAAACTCCAGTTCTCGTAACGGAGGTGGAAAAAGCTGCCCTACCTGAGTACCGTACTTGGATATCGAAATTCATTTGGCCTTTTCACTTGACGTTGAAGGAACATTTGATCTTCCTGCTGCTGATCGAAGGAAACTCAGGTTCAAGCACGGCTGGTCGATCGAACTGTTGGTCGAATTAACCTGTGATCTTTTAACATTAGATTTAAGCCCGATTGGTCTATCGAACTTTTAGGCCTTGATGAGACCTTTATTTGTGACAGCTGTCAAACTAAAAACTCGTTTATCTCGACAATCATTCAAGCTAGACTTTATGTTTGTTTGAAAAAGTTATAGGCCTTGATGAGACCTAGTTTATGTGACAGCTGTCAAACGATCATCATCATATCATCAACCCCGCTCTGATAAGGAGTTGGGGTGGTCGGAGATGGCAGTTATACTTCAACGCCGCTCTGATAAAGGTCAATGGCGAGTACTAAGTTACCGTCAAATTATGCAAATATTTTAAGGGGTGAACCAGCCCGTGAAACCGAACAACTTTCCCTGTATGCAAAATGTACTAGCCAAGCAAGTCAATTTGTATGGAATAGTCTTTTTGAATATTTCGTCCTATGGTTCTTGGGAAAAGTTGTTCAGTCTCATGAACTGGTTCACCTCTAAAAATATTTGCAGTTGATTTTTTTACACCTTATACATAAAAAATGTACTATATACAATGTATATTCCTTTTCTTCTGATTCCAGGTGTTAAACATGGAGAAAAAGAAGGTGGGCGTGATAAGGAAGAAGTGGGGGAAGACGCGCGAGGTCCCAGCAGATGGTGACAGTTTCCAACTGCAACTTCCAGCTGACCTTGATGTGCGCTACAAGTCAGCCATTCTGGGAACGTGTTTTCTCATTGTGAGTATAGTGAGCTGCGCTGCTGCTACTTGGCTGCTACCAATCCAACTACAGCTATTATAGATACTAGATAATCTTGACGTACTCTACAATTCTGGGATTGAACCTCATCGAACCTCTCCTCAACCAGGTAAGTACATAGAAAAAAGCAAGTGACACGAGATCCCAGCTGGTGAGATAACTGCAGCTGCCAACTGATCTTGACGTCCACTGCAAGTCTACCATCTTTGGCACGTGCTTTCTTATCATGAGTACAGACAGCTGGAAGTAACATGGGTTCCCAGCTGATCTTGACGTCCGCTACAAGTCTGCTTTCTTCGGCACGTGCTTTCTCATAGCGAGCAAAGACAGCTGGAAGTGACATGGGTTCCCAGCAGATGGTTACAGCTTTCAACTGCAGCTGTCAGCTGATCTTGACGTGCACTATTCTGGGGACAGCCTTCTTCATTGTGGTTTCAGACATGCACCTAAAAACGTAGGGTTGGACGGCATTCTATCAAATGGACCAAACGGGACGCGTCGTAGTAAGGGTTTATAGAGCTACCTGGGGAGTCCTATATCCAGCAGTGCTCGTGTCAGGACTGTTGATAATTAGTTTTTTACTGTGTTTAAGGAACATACAATAATATAACCTAAAAGCCACAACAATCCACTACTGGACATGGGCCTCCCCCTATCGGGGGGTATTGCCATACTCACCACGCTTGGCAGGCGGATTGGCGAGCGCAGTGCATGATGTTGCATTAACAGGGAACGCTGCTACCCATTACCTGGATAAGTATCCCTTAGTCGCTTTTTACGACACCCACTGGTGGAATTGGGGTGATGCTATTCTTAGCCGGCATCACACGCGATACAAATATAAGCGATATTTATGTGAGTTTTCATTTGTTACAGGACTTCCTGTACTACGAGTCTTGAGTTCTGGAAATGTGTTTTTATAAAACTTATTTTTGGTCGCACTATTGTAAGTAAGAAAATTATTATTATTTGTAATTAATAGGTATTTATTACTTTCATTATTATTTATTATTAAATTGATATTGCTTCTCTAAGGTACCCTCATCGTTTAATTTCCTACCTCCTTTTTTACAAGGATGAAAAGCTTATTCTATAGGTACCTAAATACCATCTACAGTTACGCGAAGGAAAAGCACGTTATTAGTATTTCCATTGGGGCATGCAATGAAAGCAAACCTCGTAGTTTGAAAAATACCGCCATCTATTTATTTGGTTTGAAACTATTGAATCCTTATTTGGTTGTGATGGGCTGGAACAGCGTTGGTAGCGGTTACGAAGTGAACTAAGGTTGTGGCAAAAAGATTAAAGTAACATCTAATAGATGGCACTAGCTTGGCAAACGCAACACATTAGCATCGTACCGATTCTTAGCTTACTTGCTGTAAAGAAATATGCTCCTTGGGAAAAGTCCCTTATAGCCCAGAAGCACAGGATTCTAAAACTCAAATCCTTCTTGTCTGTAGTTGAGGAATCTCCCGCGTTACTTTTATATACGGCTACATTTAATTAAGTACAAAATAAAATCTCTTGAGGGTGTAATCTACTCACAAAACTGAACAACTTTTGTTAGAAACTTTTCTACGAAATATGAAAAAAAAATTTGGTCCTCCCATACTAAGTGACACACTGGTCTCTATTCTACAGGTTAGCCATTTTAAATCTCTAGTTAAAATGGTTAAAATTAGTTAAAATGGTTAAAATGGTTAAAATTAGCAATTTTAAGTTGTGCTATTCCACGAAAGTGCAGTTTTAGAAAATTAAACCATAGACTTAAATATATAAAATTAAACAGAGGTTTTTGACAGGACTATAATTTGATTTTGACGTTGTTAAATTCAGTGTTGCAATTTAAAAAAAAGATAAATTTTAGTAATAAATGAAAAAATCTGTAACTGGTAAAAATATTTTTATTTTCGGTGACACTCAAAATCCTTCTGTACCACCTTTGGTTCCACCACTTAAGAACCTAACAACCCGGCCCCCCTCTAGAACATTCTGACTAGGTGCTAATTTAAAACGTTCTGACCCGGTGCCATTACCTTCAAATCTGTTGCCACTCTTAAACTTTACTTCCCAGGGACACTCTAAAGCCTCAAATTTCATCAAATTGTTTCCACTCTTCGGCTATACTACCGGGTGACACTCTAAAACCTCCCGATTAAATTGTTTTCACTCTTAAACTTTCCTACCCAGTGACACCTTTTTTCCACTCTTGAACTTTCTAATGTGACCAATAATTACACAAATCACTCCAAAACCCCACCCATTTTGAGATGTTCTGACAGTATTATTATTAAGAGGGGCCTTTTTAGTGGCCGATAAGATTAGCGATCTTAGCAGTTTTAAATTTTTAAAATGCTTAAATTTGTGCGCCGTGGAATAGCACTAATCGGCTAAAGCTAAGTTTAGCGCTGTCACTTAATTTTAAGTATTTTGGAGATTATAATGCTGTCATTTGAATTTGACAGTTACGTGTAGAATAGAACGGTTATAGAAATGTCAAATTGGCCTTAGCGATTTTAGTAGCGCACAAGGAATTGGATCTAATTTTTCAGCATTTTTGTATTGGAGGTCCAAATTTTTTTTTCATGTTTAGAAGAAAAGTTTCAAACAAAAGTTGTTCAGTTTTGTGAGTAGATCACACCCTCAAGAGATTTTGTACTTAATTAAATGTAACCCTATATATTTGTTGTTGGGCAGGCGGGTTGGTGAGCACAATGCAAGATGTTGCAATGTGATTGCGAAATTCATCCACGGATAGAACCCCTGGATGAATTTATCACTTAGTCGCCTCTTACGGCACCCACGGGAAAGATATGGGGTGATGACATTCTAAGCCGGCATCACAGGGCTACTTCTATGATGTGATGACGGAAAGGTTAGTACCAAAAGCACGAAGGAAGACCTCTCTTGCTAATGGGAAATGGTTCCGTTTCGATGTCAGATATCTCTCGGTGCGACCATACGACATAAGACGTACAACCCCAATAATATTATCAAGCTCTATCTTCAAACATTCATTTTGTAATAGTCTCCATCGGTCGGTCCTTTTGTAAATTATCTACTTTATGTCGCAAACACCATAGGTAAGTGTTTCGACACACTACAACCGAAATTACGCGACGGAATTCGGCGCAATTACGCCAGCAATGTTATTTGCATTACGGATGCCACATTTTAGCCGAAATTCCGTCGTCGAATTTCGATACGAAGTTATTATAGTGTGCTATCTCAACCGAAAACGCCGAAAGCTGACAGAATGGAATTAAGCCGCCGAATTTCGGTCCCGTAATTTTCGGTCGTAGTGTGTCTACACCTTGTAGTCATGGTTCTTAGCAAAAAAATTCTGTTTTGCCGGCACAGTTGATGCCGCTTTGCTCAGTGATACTAGGGACCATTGTGAATGATTCCATCCGAGGAAATGAAAAATCCATCCACTGGATTTCAAGATGGCGGTCCTTCGTTTTTTAGTATGGCATTAAAAAAATAATTGTTCTGGAGCCCATCGTGTGGGGTATCAAATGAAAAGGCTAGATGAGACAATTTCAAAAATATATCGTTTTAATACATTTCAGTTGCCCACTTAGAAAAAAACCAAGTTACATTTTTAAAAGTAGTCAAAACATGCCAAGTTTGAGGTCCAGTAAGTACAAAATGGCTGACATATTGTTTCATAAAAGTATGCCAAATGATCCACCATATCCTTAACTCTAACGTTACGAAAGGAATTTTGAAAATAATAAGAGTTAATGTATGTTTTGCAATGGATGCAAAGATCATTGGAAACTGCAGTAGGTTTTTTTTTTTTTTTTTTTTTTTTTTTTATGATGGGCTTACTCTTGACCCCAATCTCACCCTACAGCAGAGATGGGATCTACGGTGGAGCGAGCTTGCCCAGAAGATGCCTATTCACTCTAGACTTAAAGAGATTCAGGTTATATGCACTCGGAAATACAGACGCAGGCAGGGAATTCCATTCTTTAGCCGTGCGCATAATGAAAGATGATTTGAAGCGCTTAGTGCGTAATGTGGGTATATCAACTAAGAACGGATGGTAGCCGGCCGTGCGTCTGGATGTCCGATAGAAGAAAGGAGACGGTGGTATGAGCTCATGCAGCTCACGCGCACACTCTCCGAAGTACAATCTGTAGAAGACCGATAGGCAAGCAACCTTGCGGCGGTGAGCCAGGCTGTGAAGCTTGGTCGCCACCAGTTTTTTATCGCCTATTAATCTCTTGGCTCTGCGTTCCACCGAATCCAGTGCAGCAAGTTGGTATTTAGCCGAGCCATCCCAAAGGTGACAGCAGTACTCCATGCAAGATCGGACTTGAGCTTTATAAAGAGTTAGAAGCTGTTCAGGCGTGAAGTACCGCTTGACTTTATTCAGGACGCCCAACTTTCTAGCTGCAATTTGAGCCTTGGACTCGATGGTGGTGCCGAAGTTGAGGTCAGAGGACAACTCCATGCCAAGGAGTTGAAGAGTGTTGGTCACTGGAACAGATGTACCCCGAAAAGTAGGAGAAAAGGTGAAAGGACTCCTTTTTGCGGAGAAAAGACACGCCTGCGTTTTGAAGCATTAAAGCTGACGAGATTGTCTTCGCCCCACTGGGAGACGTTACTTAACGTCAGGCTCGTACGCTCAATCATAGCCTTTCTCAATCTTTGGATTTCATCACCACTGGCTCCTGCGCCGGACAGATATTTCTCGGTGACAGTACTGTCATCTGCGTACCCAACAATTCCTGAAGATAGAAGGTCATTGATGTGCAGCAGGAAAAGCGTCGCGGAGAGTACAGACCCTGAGGAACTCCGGCGTCAATAGCCTTGAGGTCAGAGGAGCAGCCGTCTATGACCACTCGGATCGACCGTTCACTCAGAAAGTCAGCCACCCAGCTACAGAAGCCAGTGGGTATGCCGTACGCTGGAAGCTTGCTCAACAGACTCGCATGCCACACCCTATCGAAGGCCTTTGAAATGTCCAGCGAAACTGCTATTGCTTCGCCGTGGTTTTCAATGGCCTCGCCCCAGCAATGCGTTACGTACACTAGAAGATCTCCGTGGAACGCCCTCGGCGGAAGCCATATTGACAATCACTGAGAAGATCATTGTCTTCGAGGTACGAAAGCAGTTTGCAGTTCAGAACTCTTTCCATAACCTTACAGAGTACGGAAGTGATGGCGATCGGTCGATAGTTGCTAGGGTCGGCACGGCTACCCTTCTTGGGCACAGGTTGCACATTGGCAAGCTTCCAAGATTTTGGTACAATTTTGACACGAGAGAGAGGCGGTACAAGCGTGTCAGTACAGGAGACAACTCAGGCGCACAATACCTCAACAATCTTGCTGGTATGCCATCAGGACCACTGGCCTTGTTCACGTCCAGACTGCGAAGGGCTCTACGGACCTCTTTATTGTGCACTGTGATCTCAGACATCAAAGAATCGCAGTGAGGTAAGGTGGGTGGATATTTCGAGCCAGCGTCTATACGAGAGTTGCTCGCAAACAGATCGGCAAATAAATTTGCTTTCTCTGCCGCGGTGTGGGCAAGCGACCCATCAGGTTTCTGCATTGGAGGTAGTGAGGGACGGCAGAAGTTGGATTCGACTGATTTCGAAAGGACCAGAACTGCTTACTACCCGGTGGGTGTGATGCAAGCTTTGCCCCAATACGGCTAATATGGTCGAACCTAGCTTTTCGTAGCACCCGTTTGCAATACCTGGCGGCGGCATTATATGCTCTCTTCTTTGCTCGCACTCTTCTCGCTCGCACTTTTCGATCACGAGCTTTTACCCAAGCTTGGTAAGCGGACTGTTTACGAGCCTCAGCTCGAGCACAGTCCGCATTGAACCAAGGTTGGGCTTTATAACCGAGCGGGATATCGGAGAAAGGAATGAAATATTCCATTCCCTGCCGGATTACAGCTGTGATCGCATCAGCGACGTATGAGGGTCTTCCGAAGAGAAACACATTTGCCGCCACGGGTATGAAGCAAAGAAAGCACGCATCTCGTCCCAGTCTGCTGACTCGTATCGCCATACTCTCCTCGTGCCCCTAGGGTGTAATCCGGAGGAGAGCAGATGGACACGGATTTCACCACACAGTGGTCGGATGATCCCAGCGGAGCCGAGACCGAAACCGAATGTCTGTGCGGATCAGTTGTCAGCAGAAGGTCCAGGCAATTGGGTGTGTGGTCTGTGATATCTGGTATACGCGTCGCTTGTTCCACCAGCTGGGTGAGATCTAGCGCCAATGCTAGTTTACGCGCCTCTCGCCCAGCATGGTCAGTTTTCTGGTATGGGAACAGCCACTCTTTATGGTGAGCATTGAAGTCCCCAGAAAACAAGCTCTGCTGTTGGATATCGCTGAATTGCTGTATCTGCCGTCTCAGAGGTACTCCATGAGTCTAGTCGTCTCCTGATCTCCGCTGTGCGAACGATAAACACTGGCGTAGAGAGTTTTCTACTCCAGTGTCAACCAAAAGCCACAGCACGGGAAACCCTGAATTCTCAAAGCCACGGAGACGCTTACAGCAAACGTCATCGCGAACATACACACAGACCCCTGCACGCTTCTTAAACTTGTGCTCAAGAGTGTAACCAGGGTAGTTGAGGTATGCCACGTCCAACGGTGTTGCTATCTGCGTCTCCGTTAAGAAGAATAAGTGCGGCTTCTCGGTCTCCAGGTGGTGATGGACCGGGTCTAGGTTTGTGTGTAGACCTCGGATGTTCGTGAGGTGCACTTTGAGTGGGAGGAAGTGTTGCCGTTGGTCAAACTTTTTCTTCTTTTTTAGCTTTTTCATGTTTTTAAAAGAGTTTTTGTGGGGGAAAGAAAAGATAGTCGAGGCGCTGCTTAGAAACCCTACTCGTACCTTTCGGTTCAACTGATCAGAGAGGAACTCGCTTGGAGACTGCGGGGACGCCGAGCCCCCGATAACACTCCACCGGGTCCTCCCATCCAGCCGCCAACTGGCACGGTGGAGTATACCGGGATTTTCACAGTTGGCGGGGCAGCCTTTGCGCGTGGCTAGCGCGCAAGTCGGGCCCCCTACTGACTGCGGTCGGCCAACGGCTAAGACCGTGCCTCGGATCCCGCTACCCTCCAAAACGAGTTACCGGATACAGCATCACCTAAAGACAAAGACCGGTTCCGGCAGCGCAACTGACTACATTGCTACCCCCCAATGGCACTGGCAGTCCCGCACACCGACGGAACACAGCAAGGCTGTTTGGCGCCGGACTCCAGCGGGATGGTGGTCGCGAGCCAGGCGGCCCCTTTCATGGCCTACCACCGCTTTTGGGATCTTCAGCCGCCAACACGTATTGTGAGGACGTTGCCCGGGACGGACCGCTAGGAGGTAGACCCCACCCACCCCAAGGTTAGTAAGAACTGCTTGTGCGCCTTCATAAATGTTTAAGATGTAATTCTTCTCATGATTACTTTCACATTTAAAGCTAGATTATGATGTGCCGGATCATTTTGAATCTTCGGGCACGGTTGTGCCCCCGCCAAGTCTAGTAAAAAGCGTATTTGCAACAGGTACCATGTTGCTCTACTCGTGAATGCTATCTCAGTTTAGTAGGCCTGTAAGAAAAATTCATGTTAGAAATAAGTAGTGCCTGTTGTATCGTTTTTATTTTTGTATTTGTCCTGTATTTGATTTTGTGTAGGTACCTACAATAAATGATTAAATTAAACAAAATTGTTTCTCTCGAAACAGTTCAGGCCAATTTCGACACCCAAAACAACGATATTTTGGATAACATTTGAAACCTGTGTGTTAAGGACCCAAACAGTCATTAAATAAAAATTCAATATTTCAAAAATTCTCCTCAGGACCTCAAACTTGGCATGTTTTGACTACTTTTAAAAATGTAACTTGGTTTTTTTCTAAGTTGGCAACTGAAATGTATTAAAACGATATATTTTTGAAATTGTCTCATCTAGCCTTTTCATTTGATACCCCCCACGATGGGCTCCAGAACAATTATTTTTTTAATGCCATACAAAAAAACGAAGGTCCGCCATCTTGAAATCCAGTGGATGGATTTTTCATTTCCTCGGATGGAATCATTCACAACGGTCTCTAGTATCACTGAGCAAAGCGGCATCAACTGTGCCGGCAAAACAGCTTTCGGGTGATATTTGACCGTACCCGCTTAGACTATTGGGTGTACACAAAAAAAGAAATACAGTCAGATCATTCTTTATTACCTACTTAGAAATCTATGTACAGCCTGAAGTATTCTTTAATAAAGTACCTACCTATAGGAGCGAAAGATGGGATGGCTACATAAAAAAGTCCCTACTCGTGCTTGATGAGCTACGTGAAGATGGTGAGCAAGAAAGTGTGCTCGTTGTTGGGCGCGGCGGTGGAAACCACTCCGCTGAGGTAGTAGCGCGATGAAATAAACAAAGAGTACTTATACCTTACTTCTTCTTCTTCGTGTCGGTGGCAAGCTAAACGCCTCGAATTCTTTACATAAGTTAATAGAAGATACTGCTGAGGTAATCTTTAACGAAAGACTCGTGCTTGAGGAGCTGCGTTGCGGCGATCGGAAATGTGTAGCACGCGGGCGCGGAGGAGACCACTCCTCGCAGGTAGTAGCGCTCCGTGCCGCGCTCCGACTCCGCCGGGAACACCAGCCCGCCTCCGCTGTCGCCCTTGCACAGTGCCGTGCCTAGAGAGAAACCGAAAGTGAAACGACTTATTTTGAAAATCTTGCAAAACACCGCAAGCTGGATCTGAACCAGCGACCTTCATATTCATATTCATATTCTTTATTGCGAATCATATGGTACATATTAGTCGCTCGTCTGACAAGGCCTACCTATAAAAAATGGCGCCACAGAGGAGAGGAGGTGTTAGATTAAACATAGTTTCCAGCACATGAAACCCTTTTTATAGTAGGGCTGTAGGGTATAGCAATAGGCGAGAGGGCTTACATAATATTAACAAAATTAGTTATTAAATAACAAACAAAATCTAGCAAGTATTTATATAAATCTAAAACTTAGTCTACTTATGTCTAAAGTCGAGTCTACGTGTGTGTGTGTGTGTGTGTGTGTGTGTGTGTGTGTGTGTGTGTGTGTGTGTGTGTGTGTGCGTGTGTGCGTCTGTATGTTTCCTGGGCGTTAGACGTTATTTTTCACTTAGAAAGTCATTAAGGCTGTAATAGCACTTATTTATTAGGTAAGTTTTTAGTTTTTGTACAAATATGTGATCTTTTGCTTCAGACTTAATCGTTTCTGGTATTTTATTATATATTTTCACTCACTTCACCATCTGTACTGGCGACGACGCCTCTACATGCCAATACAGATGGTCGCTGGTTCAAATGCAGCCTCTACTAGCAACGCCTCTACATGCTAGTACAGATGACGAAGGTCGCTGGTTCAAATCCAGCCTGCGGTGAAAATTTTGCAAACTTTCCTAAATTGTAGGCAAAGATGCATTTTGCCATACAACTGGTGGCAACAAGAGCATTTGTGTATATTTTATAGCCTTACCGTTTCTGTATCCTACGCAGATCTTATCGCTGGTGATGTACTCCCGGAAGCCTGGTGGCGAGTCGGTGATGCACTCAGCAATATCCACGTATGGCAGGTCCACAACCTTCAGGACTGGCGACGCCTCACCGTCCACGCCTTTGAGCCCCCAACCTGCCACCTGCCAATTATAAACCTAATCTTAAAAACCGCAAGCTGCAACTGTTTACTTCAAACACAAATCAGGGACACGGCGCGCGGGGCGCCTATACAGATCTGACGATTTTGACGCTTACTGACTTAAATGGAAATAACGGGAATCTCAAGGGAAGTCAAAGTAACTAAGAAGGAGGTTGACCTGAATGTCATATTTCTTGGACTTAAAATTGTCTCAACATCATATGACGTTCTTTATCAGATTTTGCTGTTTTGATACTTTTATACTTTGAGATTTTTGACAGTACAACTTGAAAACCCTGGCTAACAAGTGTCAATCGCGAAAATCCGAAATAAGGCCGATTTCAATCATTTGCAGTAGATCCATTGAGATTAGTTCCATGGAACTACTGCGAAGTTTATTTTCGCACTAGTTCCATTGGGTCAGACAATGGAACCATCGCGAACCTTAGTTTACGATCATTCGCAGTAGTTCCATTCAGTAGTTGTACCTTCTCGAAATCGAGTATGACTCAGTGCGCATAAAAGTATTTTTGAAGGAGTTGTACTCGTAGGTCTTGACGAGACCTACATTTTAAGTGACAGCTGTCAAACTTCAAACTCGTTTATCTCGTTAACTGTGTATGCTACACTACTATGACTCAGTAGTCATACTCGATTTTGAGAAGGTACAACTACTCAATGGAACTACTGCAAATGATCGTAAACTAAGGTTCGCGATAGTTCCATTGTCTGACCCAATGGAACTAGTGCGAAAAAACCCTTCGCAGTAGTTCCATGGAACTAATCTCAATGGAACTACTGCGAACGAAGAGCCGATTTAACCTTCTGTAAACTCTGTTTTGTGCTTCGAATTTGACATCTTGTACTTTATTGTTGTCTTCAGCAGCATTACTGCAATGTCTTCTATTTGTCTTTTCTTGAAGTTACGAGATGTGAAGTGTGATTTACCTTCCCCAAGCGTCCTCCCTGTAGCTGTCTCCTCTCGAAGCTGATATCGAAGTCGAGGCAGACAGGCCTCACATGTGTGCTGTATTCAATTGTCCTCGTCAGCAGCACGATGGCGATGTTGTCTTGGAAGTTCGTGGCGGCCCCTTGGTACCTCGTTGGGATTAATATATCTTTCACCTGCGTAAAGAGGGACAAGAGCTCTAGTCGACCGGATACACAATCCAACCAAGCAATGTGTACCTAAACATCGCCTTATTTGCGAGATAGTTGTATGAGTTTTTCGGAGAGACAAGAGCTCTAGTCGATTGGATATGTCACATACCAACTAAACTTTGTCTAATTTTCGAGATGATTGTACCTACGAGTATATGGAATTATTTAATGTGGTATACCTTTTTTGGCACCCATTGCAGATAATTTAATTTTAATTCGGGATTAACGAATTACCTAACAAAATCACTGATCCACCAGAAATACGGTCTTTTTGAAAGATAAGTTATATAATATATCATTCATACAAAATTTTCGAGTCGACATACATCAGATTTTTGAGCACCAGGATCCCTGAGGTCGTTCCATGGTCTGTACAGCTTGCCGACTGCTATCGCGTAGTTGGAAGCGGGCAGCTGCTTCTCCACATCACTCCAGAAGCAATGGGCAGCTGCAACGAATAATAAATCAAAACAGCCTTATGATTCCTTGCAAAGTCACTGTTGTAGATCATGGATCTGACAATGTTTCATAAATATCATCCATCATTCACTCACTTAGAATTTGAAAAGAGTTGTGATACATACAGGGCTTCCTCCTGTAGGATGTTGTCCCACGCTGGGCACGTCGCTGCCACTCCCGAACTTAGTACTAAGAAAAACAAATTGCAATGCCCACTGCTATTGTAGCATTCATACTTTACGTTACGATGATTGACTACTATAAGGGTTTTATGAGGCGGGTCAGTTCCGGCTGAAAGTGACGAGATGCGACGCTGCAAAGTTACCTGATATAACGGCATTGGTGCTGACGAGTGACCCTCCGCAGATTTGCATGTAAGGGTTGGTGGTCTTGCGGTACACTCCGGCATGCCACGGCAGCTCCCCGCGCGTCGCGACCCTCCCGTCAGTGTTGAGCTGGTCTCTTGGTCTGGTCTGGTTGCTGTCCAGCAGGCTGCTCTCAGGTATAACACGACCGCATTCTGCAAGATAATGTGATACGGGATTCATAACATTCAGGAGAATCTATTGCACGACAATCTTTAAAACTTCTAAGTATTTTTACAATGCATTTTTGTATTTTTTCATCCCCTTTTGGTCAAAAAACTACACTTTGGATTAGACGCACTTTGACGGATGAAAAGTGACTCGGGCGGGCCTAAAGTAATTTGTCCTCGGGCGGGGTCGGGTCGGGCGATGTACATTCAAGCCCTCACTTTGCTTAGGGTTCTACTTGATGATGTGATGATACCTGGCTGGCAGATAGCGATGTAGGTCCACAGTCCCTCATTAAAGCAACGCATGCTTGCAAGCGTTCCTGTGGAGTGGTAGTTGGGCTCGTTGCACTGTGGCCACACGATAGTGCCTGCTGGCTCTTGCTTGTTGCATTCCCTAGAACGAGAGACGATTCATTTTGGACTTGATGTTGAATAATTATTCGTGTGATTACGTGAATATCATTAATTTTCGAGACCCGACCGACAAAACCTCCAACCAGATTGAACGATGACTTGAAGATGGCGGGAGTTAGCGACTGGAGGGCGAATTCGGGAGATTGTGCCTCACAGAGTATCCAGGAGGAGGAAGTCGTTCTTTTAGCAGTTGACTGCTATATGAGGTCCTATTAAATTCAGTGCAAAAAATTAAGGGCATGCGTAAATATATATAAAAAACATCTCAGGCATTTAAAAAAAATCGACAGTTTTTTTTTTCAGTTTCAAACAAACTTTTTAAATAATAACTTGAACATCCTGTAACTGACCTGACTGACCTTCCGCCACGTAGACAGGATTCACGACACGACACGACACGCACACTAACAACCAACCAATCACAACACTTATTTTTATTTTGGCGCGTAAATTCATCGAAGTAGTGTTTGGTGGTGTGTTTCTAGGACAAACAGGGTGCACTTTTTTAGTTTCTTTTTTAGTTCAATGCAATTTTCTCGAAAACTAGCGTGTATACATTTAAAAAAAGTTGCTGATAGCATGCCTATATTTTTTTATCTTTTAAAATATTTGCAGTGAATTTAATAGGACCTTATATAGGGTGAAATTTGGCCTATGTTCCTAGGGGAAAGTTGTTCCTTATCACCAGCCCATCCTGCATTTTCATTATCGGTCGTAGTAAAATTTCACCCTATATTAGATGATAATAATGGTTAAAGTTTCGTCATTACCTGAAGTAAGAGCTAATTCCATCATTGGTCACTTCACAGCGATATGTCACACTTGGATGTGGATCCAGCTTACAGAAAACTGCAATGGTCAGAATAATTAGTTACCTCGTTCCATTAGATAAGGACAGTTTTCGGTTATGGTAGATTGTTATTAAGGCAGATTAATGTTACGACATTAATAGATTTAGTCATAATCATAGTTACACTTGATTTTAAGGTTCCGTGGTTATTATCACTAAAACTATAAGATATTATAACGGGTTTTAACTCACGGTAGGGGTATATCGAGCACCCAATATTTCGGCGATGTTACAATCGCCATGATCACGGGTAAACTGGAGCGGCTGCGGGTGACGGCTAAGGGCAAACATATCTGTCTACCCTCATTCTTCTGCGTTTTTTCGGAACACTTTGCTCACTATCGGAACTCACTCGAAAGTCATCTTGACAACACACACTAACGGTATCGCATGATTTTATTGCAGGTTTAGACACAAACTTATTTTTACACAAGTTTACCACTGGATTCCATGTACTTGACAATTTGAAGCCATCTTCTCTATTGAAATTTTTTTAGAGATATGTTTGCCCTTAGCCGTCACCCGCAGCCGCTCCAGTTTACCCGTGATCATGGCGATTGTAACATCGCCGAAATATTGGGTGCTCGATATACCCCTACCGTGAGTTAAAACCCGTTATAATGTCTTATAGTTTTAGTGATAATCATAGTTGTTTCTGCTAGTATTCCTTACAACAGAATGGAAGAAAAACATTTGCAAAATTCTGCATCTATTCACTTACGGATACACTGAGGCAGTTCCTCTGAACGGTACACCGTCTCTTACACCCAGTGGAAAGTACCTACCGGCAATGCATTTAGGTATGTCAGCAGTCCAAATGCCGTTGGCGCAAGAAGGTCTCACATCTTTGTCTAACTTGAAGCCTGAGTTGCAGGCCACGGATAGACTCACAGAGTGGGTGCTCTGGCCAGGTCGCGTCTCAGGAGCGCCGGACGTATTGTAGATGCCATTTTCAGGGTACGGCGGAAGAATGCAGAGTCTACGAGGAAAAAGTAAAAGAACAAGTTCCATCAGAATTTACCTATTGGGTGTAGCGCTTTTACTTAAGAATTTAGATTTTTCTTTGGAAACGTGATCAGAGTACATACATACATACATACATCACGCCTTTATCCCTTGCGGGGTAGGCAGAGCGTCAACGACAGTAAAAGTACGGTCGTTATCGCCACGTCTGACACATATAAAAAAAGCTGATCAGAGTCCTTAGATAATAAACATAGTAAAATACCTTCGTGGACACTGAGAGAATCACCGAAGTAGTAGGAATTCCTATTTTATTGTATTTTGCAAATATCACAAAAACAATACATTCTAGAGAAAATCTATCAATGACCAAAAGACCAATATCTACGAGTATTTTTGTAAAAATTGCAAAATTTTCCACTGCAGGCTGGATTTCAACCAGCAACCTTTGTTGCAAAAACTATCCCAGTAGATGGAGCCCTACCACGCGTTAGTGGTCAAGATACACTTGCAAAATTCAGATGCTTGGAGTGAGCTTCTGTAGCCCAGTTCAAATCCAGCCTGCGGCTGCGATGGAAAATTTTGCAAGTTTTCCAAAAAGTGTATACCTAACATTTGAAGTGCTTTAAAATTTACGTATTCAATCTAGAAGTATGTATACGTTTCTGAAGAAAAATCTTACAATACCGCTAAAGCAACCACTCTAAAATGGTTTAAATAAAAGTAATTTTCAATACTTACAGAGATGACTTACAGGCAAAAAATTAAACACTGACGACGCGCTAAAAACGATTTCATTTTTGGTGCTCCTGTATCAATAGGTTACTTACTTTTCATCTATAGTTTCCTGTTGGTTGGCGGAGATTTGATCTACGGCTTCAATATTTCTGAAACAATATCACGTTGCCGGGAGTTAGCAGGTATTTACCTATGTCTCTTTTATGTTTTAAATTTTTCCACTTTGTCTACCACTGACAGAACGACGGATAGGTATCTACTAGATTCTAAACTACGCAGAGAAATACAGACTTTTCAATGAATTGTTTGTGCTTGGTGATCTTAGTGAAGCTGGTCCTGGCGAAGACGTTGCAAGCCTCCTGGCTCTCGGGCGCCGTGGAGACGATGCCGCGCAGGTAGTAGCGCTCCACCACGCGGTCCTGCGCCTTGAACACCAGCCCGCCACCGCTGTCGCCTTGACACAATGCTGAACCTGAAGTACAAGTTGATAATAAAATTGTACCACAAAATAGAGAGTATGCAGAGGGTTCACTCGCCCCTATTTAGGATTTTTGCGACTGTCAGAGTTACTACTGAATTCTCAAAGTAGAAATATTCTGAGCCAATTTTAATCCAAGAAATATGACGTTCGTGGCAACCATCTTCTTAGTTACCATGACTTCCCCTAAAATTCCAGTTAAAGCTAGTAAGCTGTTTAGTTTTCGTATAAAATGGGCGCGCGGTGCTGGCAACACTGCTCTGTCATTGTCACGTCCTCTGCCGTCGCCCGCATCGTGGATGCGAATTTTAATTATAAATGGTGTAATTTAGTGTGCTTTCGGTTTTCTCGTGTGGTTTTCCCTGTTCGGTGGGGAAGTGAACCAAGTGATTTTGGTTCCGGCGCTTTGATTGAGAGTCACGCGACCGCCGGCAAAATATAACCTCACTTTTCGTTGGCTCGCGTCGTGGCTGCCGATAGCTACGTATTTTAATTATAAATGATTGGAGGCCAACGGGGCCGATTTCTCATTCGGAGAGAAATCTTTTAGTTATTTTGTGTTAAAAAACATTATGTGATGTCGAACTGTGAACTATAGTGCAAATTGGAGGAAAGGAGTTCGAGAACGAGCGGATGTTCCGGTGCCGTGAGTTTAGGTTATTCCCTATTCCTGTGCTCCTCAAATATCCTGAATACCTGATTCCTGTCATACTTAAACTCACAAAGAAACGGCGTCATCGTTCGCTCGGTAAGCAATTCGTTGCTGGGCCCTGTTTAAGTAGATTTTGGAAACAAGAATTTCTCGGCCGGAAACTTTCCGGAACAAAATTCTCTCATTAAATTTATTTTATTTAGCTATAGTAAAGAGCACTACGAATCGTAGTCAAATGTTGTTCCGAGGCTGATCGACATTTAGTTTTAGATTTTAAGATAACTTTAATTTGCTTCCACTGCGCTAAGATCAGCTTCGGAATCAAACATTTTTGGTAGCAGAGCGTGGTTGCTTTATTGCAACATAGTTAGCCGTAATTTAGTATTAAGCGTGTTTTTATATTACCCACATATTTTATTAATTTTGGAAAATATTGTTTCGGTTTTTTTGTGACTGTATTGTTTGCCTAGTGAACGGTACCTTATCGGTAAGGTCTAGGCCAGTCAACTAACATTTATTTTGTGGTATTTGTTTATTGGTTTTTCGTTTTATTAAGTCGAGTGTGTAAAAGTTGGTACCATGGCTCCTCGATCGCCAGGTATAAGGCTGCTATAAAGACAGAATTAAGGTGGTTTACTACCACAGCGGCAATGATCGGCCGCGAGGACCGGGAGGACGCTCTTGAAAAGTGCACTACAGGCAGATGAACGGGTTCGGGTTGTGTCGGAACACCTCACAGAGTGCCTCATGCTCCTTGAGGAAGCTCCTAACCCTGAAGATAAGGAGCTGGTTGAGGGCGATGTAAGCCAGTGCTTGGAGCTGGCACAGGACATTGCGCAGGCAGCTGCGGACATATCTAGGCGACGTGACGGAAAGGAAAAGCCATTCCGTGGTAAAGTGGGACAAGGATTACAGGTGCCTCTTCCGCCTGTTACGGTTCCAGTCTTTGCAGGCGATTACGCCGACTGGCCGGCGTTTGAGGACCTGTATAGCAGTGTGGTCCACACACGGACGGACATAACGCCGGCGTACAAGATGGCTCAGCTGATGTCCAGGCTACATGGAGAGCCTCATGAATTGCTGACGCATTTGGCTGTCTCGGATAGCAATTATGAGGTGGCGTGGAAGATCCTTACCGACCGGTATCGAAACAAGCGCCTGATTGTAGACAGGCTGTTAGACCAGTGGCTGTCAATACCAACCATAACGCGAGGTACGGACCTCCGCGAGAAAATCTTCCACCCAGTCAGTGTCGCGGTCAGCGCACTAGAGCGACAGGGTTTGCCAGTGGCGGGCTACGGTTATATCTTGGTCCACACAGTGCTTCGCCGCCTGCCGAGCGAAATGGTCGCTCGATTCGAGCAGCTACATGGGGCATGTCCTCGGACCACCTCCCGACCTACGAGGATCTGAAGTCGTTCCTCGAGGCCGAAAGCAGGCGAGTGGACGTCCAGGCTGGTGAAGCCCCTCGCAAGGAGACCTCGGCCCCTCGCCACCCGGAACGGCCGGGTGCACCGGCGCGAGGAGGCAACAGTGGGCAACCCAGGCGGTACAACACCGCATTGGACTCTGGGTGTGCCTACTGCGGGAGACAGGCCACGGGGTGGCAGCGTGTCAGGAGTTTGCTGCGCAGCGGGTTCAGAGGAGACGGGGTGTGGCACAGCAGAGGCGTTGGTGTTTTCGGTGCCTGGGGCCGCATCAGGTGCGAGTGCCCTTCAAGCACCAACTGTAGGTACTGCCAGGGTGCACACCATCCGCTGCTCTGCATGAATCGCTCCGGAGGCGCCGGGGCAGCGCTGGATCGGATCAGCGAAGGAGCCTGCCCACCAAGGGAGGAGCAACGCTCCCACCCTCAAGGAGGAGCCCACCTCCGCATCGGTCACAGGGACAGGCAGGGGGACGTCAACAGACGGAGCCCACTTACCCAAGGACGTGGGGACAATCCCCACCACGGCAGCAGGTGCCGGATTGGGGAAGAGCGGCACAGGAACGTGGCCAAGGACACCCATCCCAGGTACGGGATTCAACGGGCGGGTGTCAGGGGAGCACTAGGCAGCCACCAGGGTACATGCAGTATTCTGCGGGCTTGAGCCACCTGGTTGGGTCTCAAGACCCACGCATGCCCCCGCCTATGCCTGAGTACCCGCGGCTACAGGCGCAACCTCGGTACGGACGTTTGCCGTCGGGGTACTATAGAACTCCAGCCATGGCCTTTATGGGCAGACCTCCCTACCAGCAGGAGTGGGACCCATACACAGGTTTGGGTAGTGAGGGGATACCCCCGCGGGACGCGGCCTCACCGCGTTTAGATTCCCGCTAGGTAATCGCCGCCTACTCATCAGCTTCGGCTCCCCGTCCAATCACGGTACTTTTGCCAACGGCTAAGATTTGGGTATGGGGATACGGTGGCCGGACCATTCAAGTAAGAGCCCTACTGGATACAGGGGCTCAGGGATGTATTGTATCGAGTAAGCTGGTGAGTAGGCTAGGCCTAAATGTACGGCCAAGTGAGGATGAAGCTGTAGGCATCGGGGGCCTAAATGTGCCTGACATTCGGGGTCAGACGAACTTTGAGTTCGCATTAGGTAGCACATGTACAGGGGTCAGCTATCAAGTCTCAGCCGTGGTGCTGGATGAAGTGGTGTGGAAACTCCCTCAGGTTAGGTTACCACCAACGGTACGAGGGTTAACCACAGGGTTGGAGTTAGCTGATCCTGATTTTGATACTCCTGGTACGGTGGACGTACTTCTCGGGTCAGACGTCCTCGGGAGATTATGGTGCGGTAGGAAGAAGGTACTCCAGGAAACTGGTTTGGTGGCCGTAGATACCGCAGGGGGGTGTGTTGTTTTCGGCCCAGTTTGGAGACCTCGGGACCTACCAGAAGGGGATACGGTCCTCTATGGTAGTGTGTTGTCAGAGGTGCTGCAGAGGTTTTGGGAGTCTGAAGAGCCGCCCACGGCGGACAGACGGAAGCCAGAGGATGACGAGTGCGAGTTGTTCTATCAATACAACACTGCGAGATGCCCGTCAGGCAGATTCGTGACCAGGCTACCTTTTCTCCCAAACCGCCCCGCTTTAGGTAGTTCGCGACAGCTCGCGGAGCGGAGACTGCTCGGAATGGAGCGGAAGATGAGGCGAGACCCAGCACTTCGGCAGAAGTATATGGAATTCATGCGGGAATATATTCAATTGGGCCACATGTCGGTGTCCAGCCTGGATTGGAGGTGTGTCGAGCATTATTACATTCCACACCTGGCTGTCTTGAAGTCACCTGAGGCGAAAATACGGGTGGTGTTTGATGGTTCTGCTCCTACCTCGAATGGTGTGTCTGTGAACCAATGTTTGCACGCGGGTCCTAGATTGAACCGGGACATTGTGGACATTCTCACAGACTTTCGGTTACACCAGGTAGCGTTCGTCGCAGACGTCAAAATGATGTTTCGCCAAACCATGATACATCCGGATGACCGTCGGTATCAGCTGATTTTGTGGCGTGAGAGCCCAGATGAGCCGATGGTCACATACGAGCTTAACACGGTGACGTATGGACTTAAGCCAAGTCCGTATTTGGCAGTACGTACGCTGCGAGAGTTGGCCGCACAGGAAAGGGTAAGATATCCTCGAGCCGCAGCAGTACTGGATCGCGACGTCTACGTGGACGATATCTGCACGGGTGCTGATAGCGTGGAGCAGGCGCTAATTCTACGAGACGAGCTGATCGCGCGCGGTCGGTACTGTCGACAATCGCTAGAACGTTCGATCCTAACGGATGGATCGCCCCGGTTACGTTCATGGCGAAGTGCTTTTTACAAAGGTTGTGGCTAGCCAACTTAGGATGGGACGACCAACTCTCCGGAGAGTTGTTGAAGGATTGGCTCAAGTTTGTGACCACCTTACCAGGGATTGTGCACATCGCGATACCCCGCAAGTTAGTCCCATCGGTGGGATGTAAGGCTACCCTACATGGGTTTTGTGACGCCTCGGAGCGAGGGTACGCGGCAGCTGTATACCTTCGGACAGCAAGTTCAACGGGAACTGTGCACGTGCGTCTGGTTATGGCCAAAAGTAAGGTGGCACCAGTCAGAACTAGATGGACCATCCCCAAATTGGAATTGGCAGGGCAGCTCTTCTAGCGCGCTTGCTAAATCATGTAACCTGCAATCTGCGTGGTACCATCAACTTGGATGAAACGGTGTACGCGTGGACTGACAGTCGGATAGTTCTGTGCTGGTTGCAGACGTCGGTACATACACTTGAGGTTTTCGTGGCAAATCGGGTGTCACAGATTACGGGGTCGGAAACTCCGTTAGTGTGGAGGCACGTACCGGGAGAATGGAACCCAGCGGACTGCGCTTCGCGCGGGTGCAGGGCACCTGATTTGGTGAGTCACCCACTGTGGTGGGGACCTCAATGGCTGACTGAGTCGCCGCAGGAATGGCCATTCAACGAGTGCAGGGCGCCGCTTGGGCCACCTGATCGAGGTTTGCGAGTGAACGTGGGGCAACTCGTACCGAAGCCTAACCCAGCTTTCTTGCTGGAACGGTATAGCTCCTCGACAAACTTCTTGGGGTGACAGGTTGGATCAAGCGGTTCGTGAACAACTGCAGGAAGCCTCAAGCAGAACGGAACTTTACACCTGTCCTCTCGCCTGCGGAGCGGAATGCGGCTCTATGCTCATTGGTTAGAGTCGTCCAGGCGGAACATTTTGAAGAGGAGGTCAGGCTGCTCAGGGATGGACGTGGAAAGCTGAAGGGAGGAATTGTGCGCCTCAACCCATTCCTGGATGAGCAAGGTATGCTCAGGGTTGGAGGCAGACTTCGGAACGCTAGCCTGCCCTTTTCGGCTCGGCATCCACTGTTACTTCCAAAAGGGGACCCTTAGTTGAGCTCTTAGTCAGGGATCGTCATGAGAAAAACTCGCACGCGGGCTGTAATGCGCTATTGGCCATCCTACAGCGCGAGTTCTGGATCTTATCGGGACGACGAACGGTACGTAGCGTTGTGTTTAGGTGCTTGCCTTGTTACCGCTTGAAGGCAGCCACAATGCAGCCACAGATGGGAGATCTCCCACCGGACCGGGTGACGGAGGCCTGGACGTTTGCAGGTGTGGGAACGGATTTTGCAGGCCCTTTCATGGTAAAGGCATCACGCCTACGGAACGCAAAGTCTATCAAGGCGTACTTGTGCGTGTTCGTGTGCCTAGCCACCAAGGCCGTCCACTTGGAGCTCGTGGCCGACCTATCTACGGAGGCCTTTTTGGCAGCGCGGGAGAGATTTACGTCGCGACGAGGGCGACCAGCGCTGATCAGGTCGGAGTGTGGTAGCAACTTGAAGGGTGGTGATGGGGGGCTGCAGGAGAGTGTAACGTTCTTCAGGGAGAACGAAGACGCCATCGGCACGGGCCTCCCGTCAGGGCATTACCTGGGTGTTCGATCCACCAGCGTGCCCTCACTGGGGTGGTATTTTTGAAGCGGTTGTAAAGTCCGCTAGGACGCATTTGTTGCGCGTTGTAGGGTTAACAATTTTGACTTTCGAGGAGCTGGCGACCGTGTTTTGTAAAATTGAGGCTGTACTCAATTCGCGTCCTTTGTGTCCGCTCAGCTCAGACCCAAATGATTTAGAGGCCCTGACGCCAGGGCATTTCTTAATTGGCCGCCCACTTAACGCCTTGCCGGAATATCCCTATACGGAGGTGAATAGCAATCGTTTGTCGCGTTATCAGCTGTTGCAGCAAATGACTCAAAACTTTTGGAAGCGTTGGTCGCTTGAGTACTTGCACATTCTGCAGCAACGCCTTAAGTGGACGGACAGGACTGAACCCCCCTGCATTGGGGATCTCGTTCTGGTTAAGGATGCCAACCTACCGCCACTGCGTTGGCGCCGGGGGCGCATTCTCAACCTGTTTCCGGGTAGTGATGGCACTCCTCGAGTTGCAGAAGTTCAGGTGGGGGATTCAGTCCTTAAGCGAGCAGTAGCTACATTATCACGCCTGCCATGCATAGAGCGGACCGATGGGTCGGTCCGGGGCGGGTGAATGTTTAGTTTTCGTATAAAATGGGCGCGCGGTGCTGGCAACACTGCTCTGTCATTGTCACGTCCTCTGCCGTCGCCCGCATCGTGGATGCGAATTTTAATTATAAATGGTGTAATTTAGTGTGCTTTCGGTTTTCTCGTGTGGTTTTCCTGTTCGGTGGGGAAGTGAACCAAGTGATTTTGGTTCCGGCGCTTTGATTGAGAGTCACGCGACCGCCGGCAAAATATAACCTCACTTTTCGTTGGCTCGCGTCGTGGCTGCCGATAGCTACGTATTTTAATTATAAATGATTGGAGGCCAACGGGGCCGATTTCTCATTCGGAGAGAAATCTTTTAGTTATTTTGTGTTAAAAAACATTATGTGATGTCGAACTGTGAACTATAGTGCAAATTGGAGGAAAGGAGTTCGAGAACGAGCGGATGTTCCGGTGCCGTGAGTTTAGGTTATTCCCTATTCCTGTGCTCCTCAAATATCCTGAATACCTGATTCCTGTCATACTTAAACTCACAAAGAAACGGCGTCATCGTTCGCTCGGTAAGCAATTCGTTGCTGGGCCCTGTTTAAGTAGATTTTGGAAACAAGAATTTCTCGGCCGGAAACTTTCCGGAACAAAATTCTCTCATTAAATTTATTTTATTTAGCTATAGTAAAGAGCACTACGAATCGTAGTCAAATGTTGTTCCGAGGCTGATCGACCATTTAGTTTTAGATTTTAAGATAACTTTAATTTGCTTCCACTGCGCTAAGATCAGCTTCGGAATCAAACATAAGCATCCAAATCGTCGCCAGTACCTACTGATTGAGCCATCTGTAAAGGCGTCCCGTGGTTTGGGAAACGGCGCGCGCGGCGCCTATACAGATGGCTCACTCAGTACTGGCGACGATTTTGACGCTCACTGACTTTAACTGAAAATTACATTACCTCAGGGGAAGTCGAGGTAACTAAGAAGGTGGTTGACACGAACTTCATATTTCTTGGATTTAAAATTTGCTCAGAATCACACGCCGTTCTTTTGTAGATTTTGTTTCTTTGATATTTTCATATTGTGAGATTTTTAACAATAGCAACTCTGGCTATGTAACAAGTGCCAATCGCCAAAATCCGAAATAAAGTAAGGAAAGTGTGACATACCGTTGGTATATCCAGCGCAGATCTTGTCACTGGTGATAAAGGGTTGGAAGTTTGCAGGAGATTCCCTAATACACTGTTCTATCCTTACATAAGGCAGCTCTATCACTTGGAGGATTGGGGATGGTCTTCCTTCCAGGTCTTTGATACCCCAACCTGCAACCTAGACATATTTTTTGTAGTATAACTGAACTGCGTAGGAAATGTTATGACAGACAGAAAGTTAATAAGTTAAAAACATTACCACTCATGCCTCCATCTACCTACTGGGAAGATTTTATTATCAGCAATGTGTCGTTCCATAGAAACGAAGGTTTTACTAGGTATGGAAAAACGCCGCGGAAAACGTAAATATATAGGATCTAAAGGGTAAGGGATGGTTTGAAAACTGTAGTACCACGGTATCGGTCGTTGTATTAGTCCCACATGACAAGTAAAGTAATGGGAAAATTTTAATTTGTTCGCTTAGCTTTTAGTAGATGGCGCTGATGGTGAATCATGGAAATGCTCAGAAGCAATTTCCTTTAATTAAGGGCAATATTTTTTTTAATTTAAGAAAAACAAACCATAATTTACAAAACCGCTTATTTTCCGTACCTCATATCGAGGATGTACTTACGTCAAACTATACTTTATTTAAGGATTTACAGTTTAGAAAGCGGCAATATCATGTTTCGTATAATCTGTGATGTCATGGTGGTCAATTTGACATTTGCCAGCTGATCCCTTTATATTAACAGAGCCATCTAGTTCGGACTGGTGTAGCTGTCAGTCCAAAAAATATTCATTGAATACCTTTCCAAGATTCCCGTCTCTGAGTTGGAAAGCATCGAAATATGGTTCGAAGTCGATACAGATAGGTCTGACATGCGGTGCGTACACAGCAGGTTTAGCTAGCCACACCGCTGCTATGTCATCCTGAAAGTTGGAGGCCGCGCCTTGGTACCTCGCCGGGACTTTTATATTCGATACCTAAGGAACAATACTTTTGTTATTGTAAAGCAAGTAATTTTACAAGAGGCTGATGTAAGTATCTTACTTTATCAACCTACTTCCAGCCACTGCTAAGCATAGGCATTACACTTTTACATAGACTCTGTCTTGTGCATTCTGCGTCCACTGTCTACCGGCAATAACCTCTACCTACCTGAACATTATTGTTATTCAATTGGATTGGCAATAAGGAACAACTTTCTACGGGGTGTAAGGGACAGGTCTCCGAATACTTATAGGGTGCATTCAGATCATGAATCTGAACAACTTCCCATAGAAATAAATTTCAGGAAACGTATAAAAATTTTTGACTTCCCATAGTTGATCGTGATTTTGTATGGGGAGTCGAAAAATTTTTTTCGTTTCCTGAAATTTAATTCGATGGCAAGTTATTCAGTTTCATAGACCTATCCCTTACACCCTGTATAACTTTTGAAGTTTCTATTTCTTGCTTTTTTGAAGGATTTCTCTTGTTGTTTTTTTTCAGGTCATGAATCAATCAATTGATTAATCTAGAGCAGTAATTAATTATTACCCTATAAATCAATGTAATAATCATGAAAAGATTATCACATTAAAAATCTTTCTGCCTATGATCTCTCCTGCTGGTTTGCAGAAAGCAAATGTATCAACAGATTGAAATGCACTCACATCAAACTTCTGCACGTCTTCATCGAGTGGGTGGTTCCATCTTCGGTAAAACTTGCCCAAAGCGGCCGCGTACAAGCTCACCGGATGCAGGCTACGCTCAACCTTATCCCAGAAACAATGAGCCGCTGAAAGGAAGGCACACTTGTCAGAAATTCAAAAACAGCTTTAACTATTTGAGAATCAATCGCTTAGTCTCGAAAGAAAATTATGCTCTAAAGTTTAGCTTATTTTAGAGTCTTCTCATATGTGAATGCACACCGGAAATGACGACAGAGCTGCTGACAAGTGATCCTCCGCAGATCAGCATTTTCAGCGTATCGTTTGTCGGAGACTTGCGGTAGATGCCGGCGTGCCATGGAAACTCCCCTTGCTTGGCTTCACGACCATCCACAATCAAGGTCTTACCACCTGGGGTTATGGTCCCACATTCTGAAAACAGTTTATTTATATTATATATTGACATAGTGGATATCATCCTTGATATCATTGAATGATTTAGATATGGAAATCGTCGTTAAAAAAAGTCTACATGGATGGACTGTCGTAAGATCAGGATACAGGCAGGTGATGTAAGAGAGAAGTAGAAAACAGCAGAGTTCATAAAATAAGGCGAAAAACGGGCCGTGATGGCCAAGAGTGCATTGATCTTTCTCCATTGATCTCTTGGTCAAGATTTACGTCACACAAGGTAATGTTAGTTAATGTCTTATTCAAAGTCCATACTAAAAATAGGTATCCAAATCAGTCACCGAAAACCGCATTAGAATCGGACTAATACTTTCGGAGATAAATGGTAACGATGGCAACATTGGTTTGCACAAATATACATTCTTTCTCACCAACTATTATAATCGTGTTAAAAAATATATGATTGTTATTTTTTTATATAAATAGGTACCCAAGCATTTGTCCGCAATCTCACCTGATGTTATTTAGTGACGATGCAGATGATGATGGAACATACTCTCCCTATAATGCCTATTCACTCTCGCCTTGAAAAGGCCCAGGTTGCAACGTTCCGGAAACTGATCCGCAGGGAGGGAGAGATTATATTGTAATGGTATGGACCCTCTGGCAAGATGACTCAAAGATGGAGGTTGGTAGTGCCTGGATGGCGAATACCCAAACTGCTATCTATAGGTAGTGATGATGTGATGTGATGGTACCTGGCTGACAGATGGCGACGTTGTTCCACCGTCCCTCATTATCGCAGCGCATGTGTCTAAGGACTCCTGTGAAGTGGTAGTTGGGCTCGTTGCACTGCGGCCGCACGATGGTGCCTGTTGGCTCATGGCTGTTGCATACTCTGGAACGAAAGACTTATTCTGGACTTGACGAAACTTCAATTGATGCCATCAATTTGTGTGATCCGAAATGCAACAAGAATTTTAAAATTAATTTCTTGGTGTAACGTTGGACGACCTGCGGCCGGAAGGGCCGATGACATGAAGAGAGCGGCAGGTAGCAACTGGATGGGGAATACGGCAGACAATACCTCGTATCCATGGGAATGCCCAAGTCAAGCAGTGGATGATGATGATCAAAAGTTTCGTCATTACCTGTAGTAACTGTCTTCAGATTCATCATTGGTTGCCTGACATCGATATGTCACACTTGGATGTGGATCCAGTTTACAGAAACCTGCAATATTCAGATAAGATAAATCGGCAATGCTAGATTTTATTTTACTTATTATGCCTGCCAAACGTGGTGAGTGAGGTATGGAAATATTATTATCTTCTAATTGGGGGACACTCATGTTCAGAAGTGGACTGTTCTGTTGTGACTGTAGTAAGTAGTAGGTAGTAATTCATTATGCTCTACAAAAGGTAGCAAAGAAAACATTTGAAAAACTCATCAACCATTTACTTACGGACACATTGGGGCAGTTCCTCTGACCAGGAACCCAGCACGCAGTAGAGTATGTGGTTTCCCCTGGGCTGGTAGCCAGGGTTGCAGGACACGTTCAGCTGAGCCGAGCTGACTGGTTCTCCAGGACCTACATTGGTGTTCCCACCCACTGAGTACCTTCCATTCTTTGGATATGGAGGAAGTATGCACATTCTGAAATGATTAGATACCATTTACTTATACCAGACCCAGCGTAAAAACGAAACTAAACTACATAAAGTTTTGCGATTGCCCCGCTTGGGTACAAAAAGGAAACTCATAGTGAGTTGTCGTAAGACACTCATGAGAACGAATGCCTCGTAGATTCCCACCTGTAGTCCATACGGACGCAGTTTAATTTTTTTCAACTTTGAAACAAATTTATACCAAAAAAATAATACAAACTGGTCAGATTGTCGTCGTTGCCTCACCGCCTCCCATGTTGAATTGTCAATCCTTTCAGTCGCACAAGATAACGCACACACTAATAAAATTAAATTACCCCACATAACTTTTGCACTATATTTTACTAATTTTATTTATTCTACTATTTCACTATGTTCCGTTCTTTTATCTGCATCTTATTTAGCAAAGTTTCTATTTGTTTTGTTACATTCGTGATCTCAAAGATTGTGAGCCAACTGATGATGCCAAATCCGGTTAGGTAGGTTAGGTACGAAGAGGAAAAACGAGATTTATTTTATTAGCATTAAACATACAGTATTTATATCGTTTTTAAATATTGATCGATTACTTACACGATTTTTTTACACCTCATTGTATTGAAATAGCGTGTCAACTACAACACATGCATTAGTAATTAGGTCAACCTACAAAAATCGATATTTTATAGCTCTAGGTAGGTAAGTTTTTTCAGAATAAAGAAAATGTATTTTTATTATTTATTTAGTTATATTCCCATTTTCATTAAAATATATGGTTAATGCTCTACAATCAATATCCATATTAGGCGTTTGTTTAGGTTCATGTCTAAAACCCAGCAGCTAATGCTCAACTCAGTTCAGTAGTACAATTTCATGTGTCTTCCATGGTCAAACTTCTTTTGCGACTCCAATATTTTGTTCAGTTCCATGATCTTCAAGGTTTCGTACGGAATTTTCTGATTTTTAACCTGGAAAATTTACATCAAGTAAGTAGTATTAATTATACATCTACTATCAGTCGGTAAGGACGACAATTCTTTCTTAACGTATTTTTGTCCGGTGATATGCCGGATCCGACTGTCATACGAATGGTTTTTAGGAAAAACAAAAACCGGATACCATTGCTGGCATACACATCGCTGCATCGCAAAATACGACTATACAGGATGTAAAAAAATCAACTGCAAATATTTTAAGGGGTGAATCAGCCCATGAAACTGAACAACTTTCCCCAAGGAACATAGGTCGAAATATGAAAAAAAATTTTGGACCTCCCATACAAATTGACTCGGCCGGCTGGTACATTTTGTATGGGAGGTACAAATTGTTCAGTTTCACGGGCTGGTTCACCCCTTAAAATATTTGCAGTTGATTTTTTTACACCTTATATGTCGAGGATGTCAATAATAGTGGCTGTCAGGAATCGCAATACCGTTCGGTGTGCTTACTGTAATATTCGCCGTTTCTTTGGGAACTATGTGAATAATCACTTCGTACTTTGGGCTATACTGGACTTCAAAGCTAATTCGCATTCTGATTGTCAAAAAATCTTATCCTAACTTAAGTTAACTTACTTGGACCTCGTCAGTGACTGGTTTAGTCTGACCTCCCAAAGCGCTCCCTACACAAAATGAGAGGAATCGCTCCAGAATGAAGTAAAATATCTCTACAAAGCTGATGAAACTCGCTCCAAGGAATAAACCTGCTGCTCCACCGAAAGATACTGAAATGGAGATTACTAAATATCAAGTACATATATCTACGAGGTACACAAAAAAAAAGCGTAAGCAAAGCGGGACCATTTTGTTTCTGCGGTCTAGCTAGATTGCTCATGTATGTGCCGTCCCATTTAAGACGCGTACCTTATAATTATGGTTAAGACTGACTTGACTTAGCATTAAAATAATTTGAATAAACGATAATGTAGGTGACTTTAAGGAATAGCCTTACCAACTAAATCTTGGAAGTGGAAGATGATCTCCCTGGTGTACCGAGTACGCGGCGCCTGCACCACCAGTCTGAGTGAGCCTCGGTTCATCAGCACCCCTTTATCCCTGAATGAGAAAGCATACAATCTTTTGACTGTGCCGCTGGGGTAGTGGATAATGCTCCTGCCTTCTACACCGAGGGTCGTGGGTTCGATTTTCAAATATTTTTTTTAATATGTCTAGGTGTTTTCTATGTTTAATGTATTTATTCACAAGAGCAAGTATATAGGTAAGCACCTATAATATCTGTTGTCTAGTTCCCATAGAATAAGCTTTACTTAGTTTAGGGCTAGATGGCTCTGTGTGTCTCTTTAAGGGATAGATAATATTTATTATTAATCTGGTTCATCGAAATGGAAGAGTCCGTGGATATCTGTGAACAGCAGTTCTTTTCTGCTGTAACACCACCGTTTGGTTTTCGTTTAGAGCATCACCCCGTCCCTACCCGAAGATATCGTCAGCGACTAAGAAATGAATGAAAATTAATCTCCGTATCTTATCGTAATAAAACGCCTTGCCCTGCGCTCATCAACCAGCATGTCTAGCGTTATAAATACAAATACTGTGCAATAAGAGAAAGCCTAGCTGACTGTTGTGGAAGTGTGAAATGTCAAGAACCAACTGTTAAAGATGATGTTATAAATCACAAGCTCCTTAAACAGGCGTTCAGAAGTCGAATAATTTCTGACTAACCAGAACTGTCTCTGATAGCGGTCGTTCACAACCATGTCAGAGGCCTGCTGCGGTTGAAAATCTCTAACTCCGTTGGACGACTTAGTGTTCTACTGGAAGAAAAAGAAGAACTCTGAACTTGTTGATGACGGCGTCGACGCCGTTGTTGTTCGCGAGGGTACTCAAGTGGATTACCAGGCACGTAAAGCCTTCACGTCGTACACCTTGCCCTCCGCTGGTAACAATAGAACATAGAAGAGTTTTCTTTACTAACCAGAACTTGTTGATGGTGGAAATCTCCTTGAAGACTGCGTCGACACACGGCTGCGCGCACGCACATCGTTCGCCGTTGTTGTTCGCGAGGGTGCTCGCGTGGGTCGCAAGGCACGCCATGCCCTTCACGTCACACACCTCGCCCTCCGCTGGTAACATAAGAACATTGAAATCGTAAAAAAAGAAGGATTTCAAGCATTGCTTTGTACTTACATTTCTGGCAAAGCTTCAATACGTAGATGATTAATTTATTTGACCTCAAATTATTACAGTTGGTCATTTGTAACAAGTGCAGCTACATCATCAGCGCGTTCCTGCTCTTATGTTGCTGACATGGTTGTTTCGTATCAAGTGCTGCACCACGAGTTATGTGTAACCTGTGTGGTGTGCATTTTACTTTCATGTCGTAGTTCATAATAGTTCTGGTGTACCAATTGATACTCACTTTCATAAAAATAATAGAAAGGCTTGCATCCACACAGTTTGACAGCAAGTTTGCTTCTGCACGACAAACGACAGGTGTTTGTACTGAATACCTGAGAAAAACAAAATTTTCTTCCAGTCACTGTTTTTTAGTCCAGGAATCTGACACGGGCCGATAAATCCGAAGTTAGGTTAAAGACACGCTTAAAAAATCTCATAATTGCCCGAAAAGTAAGGCGGTTATGTGCTAATGAGAAGTCATAGGTTTTTATAAATCTAGGCCAGCAAAAGCCTGAACTACACTCCCCCATAAATTAAAAGAAGTAGAAGTTTTGGATTCTAAACCTTTCTATTCGGTCCTGGTTCCGCAGTGTACCGACAGCCGCGTCTGGTCGGGGCCAGGTCTGACACCCCTCGGCCGTCTCTGGTGGTGATAACGTCAAGACTGGACGAGCTGATCTGTGAGAGGATCACGCTGTACGCCGGAAACGTGATGTCCACTATGTCGAAGTTGGAGTGCACGTAAAACTAGGAGAGAAAAGATTAAAGACATGCTATTTCGTAGAAGAGTGTTTTTTTGCATGTGTGTGTTAAATACTCACACTGAAGTTGCTGGTACTAATTTCCAACATCACAAAACAGAACATCGGTGAATACTTGCAGGTTATCGGAAACAAGGCGGTTTCATTTGGGTTCAGAGGACTGAAATAAAAAATAAGGTTTTTGTCTTGATTCTTTGGAAATGTATTACTTATGTGAAGCTTGAGACATGTCTTAACCCTTATAAGATCATCTGCTTTCTAGTTTTATAAATTCTACTTCAATAGTCTTCGATAATGGTGTAGGTATTACGAATATCAGGGCCTTCTTCTCTACTATATTACTGTAATAACTGTTAGCTTACACAGTAGCAATGTCAGCAATAGCCAAAGAGTTGACGGTGTAGCAGGCTCCCTCTTCAATCATGACTGGGGTCCAGGGGAGGTTGGAAGGCAGAGGAGGGTCCACCTCGTCTGACCAGGACACTTTGACTGACAGCTCTGGCAGCAACTAGATGGATAGACTAATCAATAAGTAATCTCATTAGTGAGCTAAGTTTTTTGGTAGAAATAATTAAACTTCATGAGATTGACTACAAATGATGGTTGCATTAGAAAACAAAGACGGTGTTTTTACCTGAGTAACCACTACTTATCTAAGTTGGAAGGTAATGTAGGTTTTATTTAGTCGTATAGCGTACACAGTTCTTACAAACTTAAATTAAGAGATTTTAGCCACTTGGTGGCCTCGTCATTTAGGATGATCAGGTCTTCAGGAGGGCCTCCGGCATAACGCGTTGCAGAGCAATCGAGGATGATATGCGGGATGTCCTGCACCGCGGCCCCACAGGTACAGGCGGGGGAGCCTATCCACTGTAATGTAGGTATCAACAAAAGACAATAATAACTTATTACTTCAGCAGCGATCTTGAACATGTCAACATTGAGAGTGGCATCGCCCTTGAACTTATCGAAGCCCCCCAGATGGTACAGATCGGAGTTGGCCACGGTGTGGACGAAGTCGCTGTAGTAGCTGTACTTGTCCTGTCCTGGAGTCACGTTCCACAAGGAGTTGATAACTTTTGGCAGCTTCTTAGGGTCCACTCTGTTCTGGAAGATTTTAACCGATGTCAATATATCGATGTGGATAAAGAGGCGAATGACAAAGCCATCATCATTACATTGGTCTAAATTATTGTGACTTTGCAACCACTGACTCTACCAGAAAGAAAATATGGAATTAGTTGAAGCAAGTTTAATCCGACATCAAATACAGTAAATTCAGTCATGAGCATAGTAGCCCTTTTGTCGCAAAATGTAGTCTTCTTTAAATATTTCTTTCACAGCTTACATGTTCGCAAGCGGTGACGCCGGGAAGGTTGTACTTCCAGTTCCTGAAGTCTTTTTCCAAAGCCACAACGGTGGGGTTCTCGTTGTACCGCTGCAGTTGTCCCAGCGAGATGTCCACCGCGCCCCAAATCGCAAGGGCGGTTACTACCACCCACAGCAACCTTTGAATGACGAGGCAACTTTTTTGTAGCAGTTTTTCGAAACCAATGTTTGCCACGATCACATTTATAAAAAAAAGGCGTTTAACGATTGCGCAACAAAAAACAATAGCAAGTTTGTATGGAAATCATCTACTTTTCCAAGACATGTAGGTACTGACTGTACTATCATTCCACATGCATAGGTACGAAAAGTATTTAGCATTTCAAAATATATTATTCTGCCATGGAAGTATGCTAATACTTTCCATCTTCAAGAGACGCTGAAAGAGTACAGTAGGTATCTAGGTAGGTATTAAAAACAATAGTTTCAAGATCGAACAGCATCATTAAGATCCAATTAATTTGATGGACGTTTGATTTGTGAATTTAGATATGACAGTGCTTATTATCCGCCTAGGTTGTCAAATATATAAATGTCTTGTTACTGAATTTTACGACAGCAATGTTAACCGTGCTTACCTACCTCTCAAACCAATGTCTTTTTTGCCACGCGATGTGGTTGAACCCATGCATGCTAGTCCAAAGACAGAAATCCCTGGAAAACTTCACAATCGGCTTGAACAAGGAAACGACAAAAGATGGGAGAATTGAAGATTGTGGTCGTTGTCTTCGTACTCTTCGTGGTTCGGTGTCCGAATAGGTGTACATTTTGGACTTCTATTTTTGCAATATCTCAAGTCAAAAATATCTTTGATCAAGACGGACTTCCGCAAAGTAACGCCTGATACAATGATGAATAATAATGCAATGTTGTCATGGATAGAAATGCAGTAGTAATTGTGTGCCGTTTTTCACCAACGATAATATTGTTTTAATTAACTTGTGCTGTAAAAGCATTTTCATGTCATCAGTAAATAGATACGTTAAGTAAATTGATACAATCACGCAAAATAATAATTTAAATATGTATTTCATCCCCTCGATTTAAACAATACACTTTGGATGCTAATTAATTGCCTACTGTTTAGTTTGATTTGCTACAAAATAAAATCGTCTTGTATATCATAATATCATCTTGTATTGTATTAAGTGTCTTTCATGTTAATAAACATAAATTCAATAAGAGAGCTCAAATACTGAATAAACACAACATAAAGAGTTATTTACAAAATTGTACAGACTTTCCGAGTAAAGAAAAATTATTGCAACTTGGCTCAGCGCTCTCTACTCTACACGACACTTGAGAGTGCATAGAAAGTTTCCCATTGTAATATATCGCAATTCTTAAAATCCTCATACTAAAAACTTGCATAATGTAAGTAGATGATTATTATTAAAATATTTACTGTATTTTAAATTATTCAACTTTAATAAATACCAAAAACTATACAAAGACAAGAAGCGCGTTAAAATATTAAATAAGGTAGGTACATTATTTCATCATTATGAAAATGTTTTTTTTTTATATTGTCAATCATTTGATGATGCCGCAGCTGCTGATTCTTCTATGTAATCCTGGAATAAAATAAAGGTCAGCAATAACATTGACATTTACGAATACGTTTAAATAAAGTATACGTGGGACATAAATACATAATATTACGCCTTTATCCCATTCGGAGTAGGCACATCGTTTAAGAAAATTATTGCAAGGTTTGATGTAATATTTGAGGGCCGTTTTAGAAAAATTTAAACAACAAATACAAACAACTTACACTGTAAATGACAGCAGCCAGAAGACCAACTTTGAACCGCACTTCCAGGTCCGTTGGGAACACCACATCACAGTCACATCCATCTTTTTTCATACTACCCACAAATGCGTCATTTGCACCAAGAATCTGTAAAAGATTGAAGAACATAACTATAACTAGGTACATAATATCCATAAATCACACCTAAAGGACAGTGCAAGACTTAAAAATATACAAATGTCTTGAAATAACTAATATAGGAACTCCTGTAAAACGTTTCTGAGTATTTGTCATTATCACAAGAACTGCTGTCTCATCAATTTATTGGAAACTCTTCTTGAGCTCTATATTTTCAACTGTTTATAATTTTTATTACAGATCTGGTAGTGATCTAGAGGAACGCAATCGAAAACTACCAATAACTTACTGCATATTTCATGCTCCTCCAACTCTTAGGTTTCACTTTCAACGACTAAGATGGACCGACTGATTCCGCCCTTCATCCTTACTTTCACCATCGGTGCCCGCGCCAATGCAACTTCTAACCATTCGGTCTTGAAGATCGGGGAGTGCACGCGGAGGTATGCTATCTGGAAATGAAACTGGATGTAGGAGATTTTCATTAGATGATTAACATTTCCGAAAATATCTAGACTTAATTCATGAGTCACAATAGAAACTTCAACGATCAAATCAGTCATTGGAAGACTCGTAGACCCACACCAAAAGAAGAAGAAAATGAATCAGAATGCTTTGTAATTATTAGGTAGATCTTTTCCTTTCAGAATACATTGTAGCTGGAAGAATGCTAGCTGCTACGCCAGCTAGCTGATGTGCGTTTTGTAAAATAAGTAGGATAATGCCAAATCTTTGCCCCTTACCATGCCTTGCGTCTTGGCAAGTTAAATCTGTTGTCTCGATCACTTTTAAGTTAAGGCAGTAGAGCATTACTAGCTTACTTATATAGGTGTAAAAAAATCAACTGCAAATATTTTAAGGGATGAACCAGTTCATGAAACTGAATAACTTCCCCAAGGAACATAGGTCGAAATATGAAAAACAATTTTGGACCTCCCATACAAATTGACTCAGTCGGCTGGTACATTTTGTATGGAAGGTCCAAAATATTTTGTCATGTTTCGACCTATGTTCCTTGGGGAAAGTTGTTCAGTTTCATGGGCTGGTTTACCCCTTAAAATATTTGCAGTTGATTTTTTTACATCCTGTACGGGGTTATTTTAAAAGCTTTTATTTAACTTGCAGTGTATGTAAGTAAGGAAGTAAATATGTTTGTTCGGGGCAAATCTTGCAACTCAATTTAGAAGCAGATATCTTCAACCGATTGAGCTGAAATTTTGTATACACGTTTAGTTCGGATGACAATGCATGATTAGTGATATGACGTCATTTTAAATCTATCATGGCGGAATATCCAAGATGGCCGACAAGTAATCTTTGACGCACTCCTACAATATGGGTGTCAAATGAAAGGTCTTCCTGAGTACAATTCAGAAAATAATATGGCGGACATCTAAAGATGGCCTTTTAAGATAATTTACAATATGAGTGTCAGATGAAAGGTATTGCTGAGAATTACCTATTCGAATTATAAGTTGACGTCACTCTAAATTAACTATGGTGGACTTCTTAAGATGGCAGAATATCATTTTTATGCTTTTTTACAATATGGATGTCAAATGAAAGGAATTTTTCAGAATAACTCGAATAATAAAGTGACGTTTACGTCACTCATAGTCATAACAAAACCTGATATTATGGCGGACTTAAAGTAAGATGGCGTATTAAGCTTATTATGTTTTCTTACTAAGTGGGTGACAAACACAGGAAAATTACAGGCACAGAATATATAATAGTACTAGGTTACAGGTAAATACTAGTGTGAGCTAAGTGACGTCGCTTCGCAAGATTTTAAATTTATATTTGAGTGGTTATATTGTGTTGGGGTTTTTAGTCTTCTGTTCATGGCATTGTCAATGAAGAATGTTGTCAATTTATATCTATTATGTTCATGAATGCAATAAGTAGGTAGGTTCTATCGCACAACGTTCATAATCAACTATGGCATAAAATTTTGTTTCCCAGAGATTGCTAAAAAGTAAAAAATAAATTATAAGTGTAGAATAATGGTTCCGCAAATTCTCAAGAGATGGCGCCACTAGTTTTTTAAAACGCGCTAACGATGTGTTCACGGCGAAACATGACTACCCGGCTGCGACTCGCACATGTTATCCTCTGCCTCAGTGGTACTTATGGGGTTGCCATCAAGCTATTGATCGCCTCATAATACTATTGCGCATACAGATAGACAAGAACGGAGTTTCGGTCGAAGCGCCTTCTGCCTATTACTTGTTTAAGATATTCTATGTTACCCGTACTGTAACTGTTTCTACTCGGATAATAAACTTAGTCAACTAATTACGTCGTTTAATTCAAGAGCGCCAAACCCTACAGTGGCGTCCAACGCGGGTCAGAAAACTCCAAAATTTGTGGTTTCGCGGTCAGGAAGACAAACGACATATCCGGTCCACCACAAACATAGACCAAAAATGACTGTCAACCTATCCGAAGAGCAGTTTAAACGCTTATTGCAAAGCATCGGCAGCGAGAAAAGAGGTTCCATGGCTACCTGTGTTGCCACGTACGGCGGGAAAAAGGACAGAGAAACAGTCGAAGCGTTCCTCACTGCGATTCGGGTGTTCAAGGAGATAGAAAATCAGTGACAAGGATGTTTTAGCTGGACTTCCCCTAGTTTTACGCGAGGAAGCAGCAGTCTGGTGGCAAGGCACAAAGAGCACCGTCACAACTTGGGAACAGTTTGAAAAATCCCTAAGAAACGCTTTTGCTCCTCAGAAGCCCACGTATATACTGTATTCTGAAGCATGTACAGTAAAGCAGACACCAGACATATCAACCGATGATTTCATCACAAAAAAAAGAATGATCTTTTCTGAATTCCCGAAAGATGAACAGTTTTCTGAAAAACAACAGCTAAACACCATATATGGACTGCTAAACCTATCTATTAGGAAAAAAGTACCTCGAGAGAACGTAAACGATTTAGATGATCTTTGCGTAAAGGCACGTGCAGTAGAAGTACTGTTGAAAGAAGAAACAGCGAAGCAGGGTAAAGGGAAGAGCAACGAGGATCAGGATACTCAAATTATGACAGCACCTTCAACAAGCGGTACTCGTGCAAAGAAACCTACGAGATGCAATTTTTGCAAGAAGATAGGTCATACTTTCGAAGAATGTCGGAAACGAAAGAAGGTACTAGAAGATAAAGTAAAGCAAGAGAATGATGAAAAAACTACTGATGCCCTTTCAAACTCTACAACTACTGGGTTCTCCTGTTACGGATGTGGCACTCCAGGAGTTTACAGAAGCAATTGTAAGATCTGCACAAAGAAACTCCCACAATCGGCAGGGCCTAGAGGAAGCCTAGGTTTCTGCGCTATAGATATCCACTTACAAAGACATTCAAGGCCAATGGTCTTCCTGAAGGTGAATGGTCTAGATGGAAAGGCATATGTGGATACATGCGCCAAAGTGAGTGTTGCCTCACACGAGCTTTACATGATGCTCAAAAAACAAGGACAAGTGTTCTATGAGGAGATTGCGACTATTGTCCAAGCAGACGGAATTGCAAAGAGACAGCGTATATTGGTTTTTGACGCTGTTGTTGAACTTTGTGGTCGCAGTTTACGCACGCCTTTCATTGTTCTCCTGGAATCATATGAAACTCGCACGCTGTTGGCAATAGACTTCCAAAAACAAGCCGGAATGATTCTCAATATAGCCCAGTTCACATGGCATTACATTGATGACCCAAAACAAGAGTTTGAGTTGTTTGAAGAGAAATTCGTCATGTTTAATGAACAGAATAACACCCCCTCAACAAATAACAAGGTTACAACAGAGAAAGTAGGCGTGGCACCAATTAATATGGAACGTCCTACAAAACATAAAAGGAGACAAGAGAAACCGTAATGAAGGAAGGCACAGTACCTACTGATATGGCACACCGACCATATAAGCTCATTCCTTTAGAACCAACGGAACTACCCCAAAAGTTAACTGCACGGAATCAAAACTGCTATTTGATGGGTACTCTCGCGAATGGAATACATGATGGAAGACGCAATTCACAATATAGAAGAGGCTGAACCAGACCTATCTCCACGTGCAATGTCTCTATTTGACGACATCGGCATATGCTCTATTGATGTGAAATCTGCATTAGACACAAACCAAGAACTACAGATGAAAGAGCTTTGCAAGAGTTCGAAGATATATTCCAAGCAAACGGGAAACCGGTAAAGGGGTTGAGCACGTTATCAACACTGCTGAACACTTACCTATTGCTGTCCCCCCGTACAGGCTGTCGCCGCAAAGAAAAGAAATTCTTAAAACTGAAATCGACGCTATGCTTAAAGATGGTGTGATAACACCCTGCACGTCACCCTGGGCATCTCCTGTTGTGATGGTGCCAAAGCCGAATGGAAAGATTAGAGTCTGCATAGATTACCGCAGATTAAACTCCATTACGATTCCAGACATATACCCAATCCCTCGTATTGATGACTTGCTTCATGAGGCTAAGCCGACTCCTTACATGACGGCACTAGATTTGAAAGCGGGGTACTGGCAGATTTGCGTCCGCGAGGCTGACCAAGAGAAGACTGCGTTCATCACGCCATTTGGTATTTATAAGTTCCTAAGAATGCCTTTTGGCTTACGAAACGCACCCTCAACATTCCAAAGACTCATTGACAGGTTCCGTGTGAGTCTTAGTCACATCAAGCTATTGGCATACATGGACGATCTGATTATTTTCTCTGAAACTTTCGCTAAACATCTATCCGATCTGAGAGAAATCTTCCTGAAAATGAGAGAGTTTAACCTTATAGTTAACAAAGAGAAATGCCGGTTCGGCTGTGAAAGAATCAAGTATCTGGGACATCTTATTACCCCAGAAGGACTCGAAATGGACCCGTCGAAGACAGCTGCCATACTGGAACGTCCTCCACCGTCCAACGTTAAGCACTTGTATTCATTTCTTCAGACCTGTTCATGGTACAGACGTTATATTCAGAACTTCTCCGACCTCGCCGAGCCTTTAACTCGTCTCACAAAGAAGAACGTTGCATGGAAATGGGGTCCAGAACAACAGAAATCATATGAAGTCTTGAAGAAACATCTCGCTTCACCACCTATATTAAAACAAGCTGATCATACAAAGCCGTATGTCATCAAGACAGATGCCAGTAATTACGCACTAGGGGCAGTGCTGGTGCAAGGTGAGGGAGACACTGAACATCCCATAGAATATGCCAGCAGACTACTGACGAAGGCTGAACAAAATTATTCAACGACAGAAAGAGAAGCGCTCGCCGTCGTATGGGCTGTTTCAAAATTCGCAGGTTACATAGAGGGTTCTCCCATTACAATTGTAACAGATCACCAAGCATTGCAGTGGCTTATGAAGCTAAAGTCACCCACCGGAAGATTGGCAAGATGGGCTCTTCAGCTGCAAGCATTTGAGATAACCATTAAATACATCCCTGGGCGCGTCAATGTGGTTGCTGATACCCTATCAAGACCACCGTGCAGTGAAGGTGGTACGGACGAATGCGGTATTTGCGTGATGTCAGTCGATGTAGCTGCTCGAAATCCTGCAGATGTACGAGCTGAACAGCTTAAAGATGAAAAGCTGGTCAAGATAATCAAAGCACTGGAAAGCCACAAAGACAACGAAGATGCGCAATATTGGAGCAATAAGGGTTACCTTATGAACAATGGCCTACTATATCGGCATGGTACAGACTCATCTTCCGATGAAGCTCAACTGCTGGTCCCTGAACATGAGTGGGCAAACATCTTGGCTGCTTACCATGATGATGAAAAGGCAGGACATTACGGGGCAGAAAAAACCTATCAAGCGATTGCAAGACGATACCACTGGGCTGGCATGCGAAAGTATATTGATAGCTACGTACGACACTGCATCGCGTGCCAACGATACAAGCCATTGAATCACAAACCAGCTGGACTGTTGCAAACTCATGCCCTAAACCAACGATTTGAAGTCATTTCATTCGATTTGTTCGGTCCGTTACCTGCTTCTAGTTGTGGAAAGACTTGGATTTTTATTATTGAAGACATCAATTCTCGGTGGATAGAGCTCTTTGGTCTAGAATCTGCTACTGCTGAAAGATGCGCAATGGTGTTGATCAATGAAATCTTTCTGAGGTATGGTTTCCCTCGAAGAATGGTCAGCGACAATGGACCACAATTTGTCAGTGCAATAATGCAGCAGGTGACATTTTGTCTCAAGTTTGAGCAAGGGTACACCCCGGTTTACCATCCTGAAGCAAATCCAGTGGAGAGACGAAACAGGGACCTTAAGACGCAATTGGCAATTATTCTTGGAGACAACCACAGAGACTGGCCTGAACATCTACCAAGCATAAGATTTGCAATGAATACGGCCGTCTGCAAGTCTACTTCCTATACTCCAGCCTATCTTACCTTCGGTCGGGAGTTGAGAACATTAGACGACAATTACCACGATTATCGTCAGATCGTATTGTCAGAAAACTTTATACCCGAGGTTACACCGAAGCTGCTGCAGTTGGCAACTGTGCTAGAGCGTGCAAAGGAAGTCAACGAGATGGCTGAAGAAAAAAGGAAAGAACTGGCTGATAAAAGCAGGAAAAGTAGACCGGAGTACAAAGAAGGGGACAAGGTCATGGTAAACCTGCACCCGATTAGTCACGCAAGTAAAGGAATTAGCGCCAAGTTTGCACCACGCCGGGATGGCCCCTACCTAATCAAAAAGAAGCATGGTCCGTCTTCATTTGAAGTTGCAGACCCAGGCAATCCAGACGTCAGTTTGGGAGTATATCATGCATCAGCTCTAAACCCTTATGAAGGTGCTCAAGAAGGATTACCGCAACTGGCACAACCACTAAGGAAGAGAGGAAGACCCCGAAAGGTGGTTGTCCAAAAAGAGAAGTCTGTAGCAGCGAGAAGACGTGGAAGGCCGAAGAAGCAATAGATGGCATCTCGCTGGGTCAGCTCGAACCTAGAAGGAGGGGAGTGTAGAATAATGGTTCCGCAAATTCTCAAGAGATGGCGCCACTAGTTTTTTAAAACGCGCTAACGATGTGTTCACGGCGAAACATGACTACCCGGCTGCGACTCGCACATGTTATCCTCTGCCTCAGTGGTACTTATGGGGTTGCCATCAAGCTATTGATCGCCTCATAATACTATTGCGCATACAGATAGACAAGAACGGAGTTTCGGTCGAAGCGCCTTCTGCCTATTACTTGTTTAAGATATTCTATGTTACCCGTACTGTAACTGTTTCTACTCGGATAATAAACTTAGTCAACTAATTACGTCGTTTAATTCAAGAGCGCCAAACCCTACATAAGTAAAAAACATTTTTAAAACAAGCTTTTATTTGGATGCGCTAAAAAGCATAAAATAATCTATTTACTAAAACTTTAACTTGTTACTTATAATGGCATTAAATCTACGTCTTCATAATTTATACGATATAAAAGCTTGTCGCGAGATTTAACCTGTGTACCTATATATTAATAAATAAATTAGGTAACCAGTGTAAATGATCTTGAACAAACTTTTAACCTAACACCACACGAGTACCTACTTAAATCTCGCGACAAGCTTTTATATCGTATAAATTATGAAGACGTAGATTTAATGCCATTATAAGTAACAAGTTAAAGTTTTAGTAAATAGATTATTTTATGCTTTTTAGCGCATCCAAATAAAAGCTTGTTTTAAAAATGTTTTTTACTTATAATTTATTTTAATCAGTGCGCAAACTTTGCAGGGTGTTTCTACTTGTGATTCTGAACAACTTTTACTATGGGGCCACCTGCGAATTCGCAAAAAAATTTTTGGGTGTTCCATACATTTTTACCGAGTAAGTATGAATTTTTCTATGGAACATCAAAATTTTTTTTTGCGAATTCGCAGGTGGCCCCTTGGTGGCCCCATAGTAAAAGTTGTTCAGAATCACGAGTAGAAACACCCTGCAAAGTTTGCGCACTGACTAAAAAATAACCCTGTATATACTAACTTAGTAACTATAGGTATTTATTCAATAACTGACCACATTGCCTCTCGCGTCTGTAACGCGGTAGCTACGGTTGCCTTTACTCTTCACCAGCAGCATGAGGCCGCTCCGGTACGAGGATACGGAGTAGAAGCGCTTGCAGCACGTGGATTCCTTCGTCACCGTCACCTCGCTGGAAGTGAGCAGGTGCTGGACTCCTGGGATGAGAATATAAGATAACAAGTAACTCAAGGAGCAAAAATAGTACTTGAAGTATTCTTCAAGACTAGTTTTTCTTGTGCTTGTAAGATACTTGTAGTATACTACAATGCTGGATTTGGGTGCAGTTACAGGAGCTTCCTTTTCTAATAACTATCTTATAATCAACTTACGGAACGTCAGTTAGTCCTATAGTATACTTGAGCAAGCGCAATTGCTTTTGTAATGTTCTGAGCCAACACAGTTTGAAGTACAAACACTCTAATAAGTATCTTTATAATGCTCTAGTAATATACTTATTATTTAGTTATAAGTAAATTTTATAAAGTGTTTTTTGTTGATTCGCTTGTTTGTTTATTGTGGTGTATGGTGATAAAACTAAATATTCAAAACGTAAGTATTGTAATATTAGATGTAACTTGTAGTAACTGCATTATATATTATCGCGTGATAAAATATTGATAATACAGTGAGAACACGCCGGGGAAGTCATTTTTATTGTAAATGTGTGCTAAGATCTAGTTAATTTTACAACGCGCTTTGAAAACAAGCACATAAAGTATTTAATGTAAAATAATATTCCGACGATTTTTACGATCAATCGCCATTTTATTTCAAAAACTCTGCGTTGAGTATGTTATATGACAATTATAAGCAAATTAGTACTTAAAGTAGTTTCAACCAAGATAACTTGCCTCCATATTCAAAATGGCTGATGTTTACTAATATTGTGATTGATCAAGTATCTTATACAGTTGTTTGATTTTATAACGTTCTTAATAAAGTACTATTGTATTTAAAAGAGTCTTGAATAAGACAGTAACCAGACAAACTTATAATTATCTTAGCTAAGAGTGTTATTAGAGCTTCTTTCTTACAAAATGCTACTATAAGATACCAAGACTATTTTATCTTACTGAAGACAATTATAGGATACATATTCTTATAAGTTGTTTATAAGCTAATCTAGTAGCCAACTATAAGACAGTGTAATAAAAACAAATGCTCTTGAGAATATATACTCTTGTAAGTAATCCTATAGCATACTATAAGACTGAGATATAAGCCCTAATGCTCTTGAGTGTATTAGATTTTATCTTATAACATTATAAGATACACAATCTGCACCAAGGCCTTAATAAGAACATTATTAGCAGAATTAGACTTATAATCTTTCGTTATAGGATTATTTTTTCTTGATAGTAATATCAGGCGTTACTTTGCGGCAGTTCATCTTAATGAAAGTAACAGAAATATATTTAGCTTCTTGACTAAGTCAAGTCAGTCGGTGCTCGGAACTCGACCGTCGAAGGTCTCCTGAAGATGCTCCGTGGAGGAACGAAACACGTGTAGAGTGTAAAACCGTGATTGCGGTGTTGGTGAGGTGCATTAAGATGCGGTCGTAAGTGTGATTCATTCAGCAGCATAACCTTGCATGATAAGTGCGGAAGAAGCTAAATATTATTGCTATCACTTTCATATAAGCTAACAATAAACATGGTTGTGGCCGTATGATTTAGAACAAAATCACCCCATTTTCAACAATAGGCATCATAAAAGGTGACTAAAGGACATATCCAGGGAACGGACAGCACAGAGTTCTCCGTAAATATCACAACACTTGGCGCTGTGCTCGATTAGCCGCCTGACAAACGTGGTGAGGACAATACCCCCTATTGGGGAAGGTCCAAATACAAATACAAATAAATACAAATACAAAATTCTTTATTCAATATAGAATATAAAATATTACTTATTGATAGTCAATAAGTAATATTTTATGGCAATACCCCCCGATAGGGGGAGGCCCATGTCCAGCAGTGGACTGTTGTGGCTGTTATGGTATGGTATGATAGTCAATATTACACAGAAATGAATTAGTCATTGTAAAAAGGAGAAATTTGCAAGGCACAATTTTCTCCTTTTTATAACAATTTTTATTAAAAGCTTTTATTTAACTTGCAGTGTATGTAAGTAAGGAAGTAAGAATGTTTGTTCGGGGCAAATCTTGCAACTCAATTTAGAAGCAGATATCTTCAACCGATTGAGCTGAAATTTTGTATACACGTTTAGTTCGGATGACAATGCATGGCTAGTTATATGACGTCATTCTAAATCTATCATGGCGGAATATCCAAGATGGCCGACAAGTAATTTTTGACGCACTCCTACAATATGGGTGTCAAATGAAAGGTCTTGCTGAGAACAATTCAGAAAATAATATGGCGGACATCTAAAGATGGCCTTTTAAGATAATTTACAATATGAGTGTCAGATGAAAGGTATCGCTGAGAATTACCTATTCAAATTATAAGTTGACGTCACTCTAAATTAACTATGGTGGACTTCTTAAGATGGCAGAATATCATTATTATGCTTTTTTACAATATGGATGTCAAATGAAAGGAATTTTTCAGAATAACTCGAAAAATAAAGTGACGTTTACGTCACTCATAGTCATAACAAAACATGATATGGTAAAGGTTAGATGGCGTATTAAGTTTATTATGTTTTCTTACTAAGTGGGTGACAAACACAGAAAAATTACAGGTAAATACTAGTGTGAGCTAAATGACGTCGCTTCGCAAGATTTTTAGATTTGAGTGGTTATAGGTTATATTGTGTTGGGGTTTTTAGTCTTCTGTTCATGGCACTGTCAATGAAGAATGTTGTCAATTTATACCTATTAGGTTCATGAATGCAATAAGTAGGTAGGTTCTATAGCACAACGTACATAATCAACTATGGCATTACAGATTTGTTTTCCAGAGATTGCTAAAAAGTAAAAAATAAATTATAAGTAAAAAACATTTTTAAAACAAGCTTTTATTTGGATGCGCTAAAAAGCATAAAATAATCTATTTACTTAAACTTTAACTTGTTACTTATAATGGCATTAAATCTACGTCTTCATAATTTATACGATATAAAAGCTTGTCGCGAGATTTAACCTGTGTATATATTATTAATAAATAAATTAGGTAACCAGTGTAAATGATCTTGAACAAACTTTTCACCTAACACCACACGAGTACCTAGAAGAAGAAGAAGAAGTACCTACTTACATCTCGCGACAAGCTTTTATATCGTATAAATTATGAAGACGTAGATTTAATGCCATTATAAGTAACAAGTTAAAGTTTAAGTAAATAGATTATTTTATGCTTTTTAGCGCATCCAAATAAAAGCTTGTTTTAAAAATGTTTTTTACTTATAATTTATTTATTCCTAGTATAAACGCGGCTCCTATTCCATAAACCTATTCAACGATACCCTACTCAATATTACAGAAGAAAAAAAAAATTTTTGCCCCCCCTTTCACTTGTATGGGAGGGGGTCCAAAAAACATTTTAGATATTTTTTTCTTAACATTTCTATATTTGGGTCAACACGATCTATCTTCACATCAAATTTGAATTCGATAGCTTGAAAACTGACGAAGATATGAGGGCGCGGCATACAGACAGACAGACAGACAGACAGACAGACAGACAGACATGACGAAACTATAAGGGTTTCTAGTAGACTACGAAACCCTAAAAATAAAAATAAAGGCACTGCCTCGGGGCTGGCCAGGCTAACCACACGGCATGTAACTTTATGCCTCAACGTCCATGTCTAGTACTGAACTGTTGTGGCTACAGGTAATACCAACTACCAAGGTAATACCATAAAAGATGAGTGTTCAAATATTATACAACTAGCTGCCCGTCAGCGGTTTCACCCGCTGCAACCTATTATTCCGCGGGAAAAAAAGCATTATTCGCCAAGAGATGTCGCTGTTAGTTTTCGGCGAAAACGTTTAAAACGCGAATCAGCTCAGTCACGCCACCTATTTCAAAAATATTGGAAAATGCGTGATCCCGTGGGAATGAGGCATTTTTCCGTGGTAAAAAGTATCCTATGTGTTATTCCAGATGCCCTTTTATATTTCTGCAAAGTTTCATGTCAATCTAATCAGCCGTTTTTGCGTGATGTCGTAACAAACACACACACAAACATCCGCCTTTATAATATTAGTAGGATATTCTAAAGGAAAATCCTTGATGACTCGTTCAAGTTCCTTGATTGAGGATATTCATATTGTTATTGTTGCTTGTATAATTTATAACTACTTACAAGATAAATACCTACTTAAATGAAGGAACTATTAATAGACATAGTGTTTGGTGTTTCTACATAGGTACGTAAAAGTACTCTGAATCGCACGTGTAGTTCATAATAAACTTTCAGGTAACATAGGAAATCCGCAGCAATAATCGTCTCTAATGTCATACATATCTATCAAACATCATCATCTTCCTGCCCTTATCCCAATTACTTGGGGTCGGCGCAACACTTGGCAACACGTTTTGTAGAACACAAAATCGTGTTGCAAAGGATTTGGCTTAATTTTACGACCGGCTGCCTACCAGACGTCAACCCTCCTTGGAAATGCTTTTGTGGTGGATTAACCGCCACCATATCGCCACGGTTGGCCCTGGCTGTTTGGGTCGGGTTTATCCCTCGGTCGCCTCTTACGACCCCCACGGGTAGAGAGGGGGTGGTGCTATTCTACTCTGCTGGCACCACACAGCTATCTGCCGGCACCACACGGCTATCAATGGCATATCAAACAAACTATACTAAAGTCTGCGGCTAAAAAAACGCCAGTAATGTTTGATGCTTAAAACTTCTATTACTTACGAATATTCAAAGTTAAAATCATAACATAACATAATCTTACCGAATGGAGCCGAAGCGCGATCCATTTGCGAAAAATTCAAGTTAAGTTAAGCAGGTATCACTGGATGTTGTTTTTGCACACATCTGCTCACCGTGTGCGATTGCGCCACACTAACATAACAGGTAATAGTACATTACGTCACAGGCCGAGTATATAGCAATTTCTGGTCGAGTGGCATTGGAAGGCCGAGACGAAGTCGAGGCCTTCTAAAGTAAACGAGACCAGAAATTGTTATTTCAGCCGCGGATTGTATAGTGCTTTTCTCCAATTTGCAAGGAAACATAAATAATAAACATTTAAATCGTGACAAAATTGACACTTTACAACTTCTAAAGTTCGCAAAGCGCATGCGCTGGTTTTGCTTACGTTCCGTTTCATAAAGAATGCGCGGAAATTCACATTCAGCCTTCAAACTTCAAACAAATTGTGATCTATAAAACACCTAATCACGAAAGTGTGAAGTTAAAGAACCTTTTCTTTACCGGCCTAGTCCGGCAATTTCTATTACAGTCCTCTGCGCCTTGACAACATAAATGAGCCCATTGACGTATTCTTTTTTTAAAGTAATGAAGCCATTTCCGAGCAAATTGGAGAAAAATTTTGATTTTGATCTCCAAGTGCAGTTTTAAGCGAAATCGCAGCCGATGTGGCGCAGTGGTTAGTATGCCTGCCTGCCACGCAAAGGTTCCGGGTTCAATTCCCGGTGGGGTCACTCACAAAGTTGATATTTATCACTTTGTGAATTTGATCCCAGTCTGGTTAGGACATTGCAGGCTGAACCACCTGATTGTCCGCGAGCAAGATGGTTCCGTGCTTCGGATGGGCACGTTAAGCCGTCGTCGGTCCCGGTTGCTGTCTATGATGGCGGTCGTTACACAACCATGTCAGAGGCCTGCTTCTTGCAGTAGGCGGTTGAAAAACTCTGACACCAGGGTTCATCGGGTCGTTGAACGACTCGGTGTCCCACAAGAAAAGAGAAGAGAAGAGAGAGCGAAACCACAATACTGACTGACTGACTGCACTGCAACGGAGCTGCGCGGCACAGCAAAGCAAGGCACAACTACACTGAATTGCAGAGGAGCGGTGCAGCCTGTTCATAATGATAAGCTTTCTATGATAATTCATACCTAGTCATGGTCAATGAGTGAGTGTCATGTAGAGGGCACTGAGCTAAGATGAGATAACGTTTCTTTACACGGAGAGTCTCTACCACTTTATAAATTACTCTTTGTTTTGTGTTCATTGATTTTCTTATTATTAACATAAATGACGTGTAAGACCATTGCCAATTCGCAATGCCGCCGTGAGTTGCAAGCCAGCCTAGCCTTAGCCGGCAATGTCTCAGCTCCACCCATGCCGGGTATATGCCATGCCATGCCAAGCCAGCCAAGCCGGAGCTGAAGACAAGCCGCCGTGGTTCACAGAATGAGGCCTCATTCTGTGTGCTAGCCAGCCAGCCGGCCTTCGGGTCTGAAATATTTGAATTTTGTTCGAACAACGCTTGTAAAACAAAAGACAGTAGTTTTCTCTCTTGCTATTGAAGTTTGGTAATAAAAAGTGGTTGTTCCAGCATAAAAGTATTTTATTTAGTATTTAGTGTTTATATTTTCAGAAGAGTGGGATAAATACCTACTAGAAGACATGGCCCACATGATAAACGAGTAAACTATCACGAGGGCCTGATGACCATGACGTGCGGATGACTGGGACATGGAGTCTCCAGGCGGCGGCCGTCCAGAACAGAAACCGAGGGCGTAAGGCGTCAAAGCAAGCCGAAGCTAGCAAGCTAGTCAAGATTCCGCCTGTACATTTGGTCCGGGGCCCGACGGGACCATATTTCAAGACCATCCATCCATCATGTCGTACAATGTTCTGTTTTACAATACGCTGCCGTGCATCTGCTGTGCATTGAGTACCTATGTTGTGAATTGTGGGTTCCCGCCAATTTCGCCAAAAGCTATCTATCTGTCAGACAACGACAAGGCCTAACATAAATAAAACAGAAATAATCAAAATATTACCTATTTCGTGAAAATTGTGAATGAAGTGGCAGTGGCGGCTAGGCCCTTTCGAATAATGCAACTCTCGGACAAAAGAAAACAGGACATTTGATCCAGAAAATACATAAGAACTGCGCGGTCCGATTTTGGTGCTGATAGCCCCATAATTATGATCACAGGCGACGGAACGCATTGTCAGAGCTATGCACTTAACCTGAAGAGTTGTACGAGAGTTTTCGATGTGCCCTGGATGAAAATATACCTACCCTGACCGATTACCGTACCGGTACCTAACCTACAACTATCATGCTGGATGTCGCTGCTATTCTGTACGTGATGGAGGCTACTATCACAGATAGAGAGATGCATGCGGCTCGATTCGATGCTCTAAGGCCGTGAAAAGGTCATGTGCTCGTTCTAATTCCATATATGTCTGCAATGCAGGTGAAAGCAAATATGGAGATCAACGCAGTGATTATATGCAGTTGTTTGTTTCAGTGTTCTGTGCTGCTTGTGCACTATGTGCCCCTTCCCTACACTTGCCATGGTGCTGTGCTGGCGAACTGTTCAAAGCAAGCTGAATTATTCCTGTCCATGCGGAGTGACATGAAGCAGCTGCAACTGATGGCTGCGAGCAGTGATTCTGGTTTAAGGCAGCGCTACAAGGAAGTTATAAGGTCATGTAAACATTCTGTTTTCATTTATTTCCTGTATTCATGATAAAGTTTCAGAGAAAACCTAAGCAGTCATTACATGCCATGTTTTAATTGTTCACAGCTATGGATTAAAATGCTTCTTGTCAAGTGAAAGTGTTCCTGGTATCTGAACGGGGCTAGCTGGAATTTACTTGTCAGCGACAACGGAGTGAGGAGCAGTCATAGCAGCCAGCTAAACTGTCAACAGAGCATTTCATGTGTAGCGGCTGGCCAGTCACAAGATTGGAATCTATAGGACCTGCATTAGAAGCCCTACTGGAAGCTTGATTATATCAGGTGCTATGCTTTCATTATGTTACTATTCATTCACTAAGGTTGTACAAAATTGTTGGTTGTAGCAAGATAAAAAAAAAAGAAAACTATTAAAATGATGTGATGTGACTATTTAGAGCTAAAAAGGCTACTGATACTGCAGCCATTTACCAGCAGTGCAATAATAAATAAGTTTTCTTCATGCATTTTATCCTCACAATGCTACAGAACAGTCTTACATAGCTTGTAGACCTAGGATACTTACCTATAACACTTAATGTAACATTGTAGACTCTTGTAGTGAGATTCAAAATCAATGTCTCTCTGGGGACGATAAGAAAGTATGGGATACCGAGGATAAAATCAATAAGTAAATAGAATATTTGATACAGAGTGATGTTAATCTCTTATCTTTGTGTGGGACACTGAGTCGTCCAATGACCCGATGAACCCTGGTGTAAGAGTTTTTTTTCACAACCAATTAAAATACTTGAATGACAATCAACTGTTGTAGTATAGAATTTATCAAAGTTTAATGTTAGGTATGTGTTCTGTGACCAAAATCAGTACCTAGGCTGTAATTTCAAAACCGTTTGTTCTGAAATAGGTTCTGCACATATATTGCTTAATAAAGTAGGCATTAGAGCATATACACTTGCCAGTCATAAATTAAACCAGATAAGTAGGTACATAACATACACTTTAGTATGCATGTTTGCCTGGTAGAAATTGCAATCTGAATACCTTTTGCAAAACATTATATCCAATAGGCATTTTCTGTCAATTTGGCAAGTCTGTTTAAATGAGGATGCAGGATATACATTCTGCATTGTAAATATTGCACAAAGAAAATAATAGCAACAACTTGTATTAATTATTTGGACATTACATAAAAACAATATACAACAGGTCAACTTATTTCTAAAACAAATCCTTGCCAGCAGACCAGATGAGATAGAGACATGATATAATGTCAGCCCAATGGCTAAAATTGTGATAGTCGTGATACCCTATTGTTCCCCTTTCAATAAGCGGCAAAAAGTCATTCGAATTCAATGTCACATGATTCAGGCAAAAGGTAAGTCGGTCAGCCAACTTGTCAGACTGTCAGCCAGTCAGTCAGTTAGCTAGTCAGTCAGTAAGCCAGTAGGAAGTCAATCTGTCATCTGGCTAGTCAACTAGCCAGTCAGCTAGCCAAACAGTAAGCCATTGGGAATGTTAGTCAGTCAATCAGCGTGTCGGTCAGCAAGACAACCAGCCAGCCAATAGGACAGCCAGCTTTTCAGGCCGTAAGTAAGACAGCCGAACAGTCAGCCAGCCAGTCTACCAGCTAGAGAGTAAGCCAATCAGTCAGTCAACAAGCCGGACCCTCAGCCTGCTAGACAATTGGTCACCTAGTCAGGCAACCAGCTAGACAGCCATCTAGTCAGACAGCCGGCCTGCCCGTTACCCAGTAAGTCAATCAGTCTGCAAGATAGCCACACAGCCAATCAGTCAGCTAGTCAGACGATCCGTCAGCCAGATAGCCAAACAGCCTCCAAGTCAGCTTGTTAGACAGTCAGCTTGTTAGACAGTCAGCCAGTCAGTTGGCTAACCATACAGCCAGTCAATTAGCCAACCAGACAACCCGTCAATTAGCTTATTAGGCAGCCAGCCAGTTAGTTTGTCCGTCAGTCAGTCAGTCGGGTCACTGTAAAACAATTGAGTGTATGTACACAGCCCATTTTGTTTTTCAGACATCATGAGCCACTAGGCACTTGCGCCTGGTTGACAGTATTACTATGTTTTGAACTAATGATATTAATATCAATTAGCCTAATGATTGTGTAGGGTTTTCCGAATGTAAACTATCGTAGAACTACTAGGCAACAGTAAATGTGACAAAATATTAAATAGATACTAATAAATAACCTTCATTACATTACCAAAAGCAGTATTGGAATCTTTCAAGTAAATTGTCTCAGTAAATGTCACTTTTCTGGCATTTTTTATCTCTAATAACAACTTAGAATGTATGCTGATGCTAGTTTACTTAAATTTGTGTTCTCAATTGCGGGGCAATTGTTGCAGGATGGCCGAGTGTAAGACCATTGCCAATTCGCAATGCCGCCGTGAGTTGCAAGCCAGCCTAGCCTTAGCCGGCAATGTCTCAGCTCCACCCATGCCGGGTATATGCCATGCCATGCCAAGCCAGCCAAGCCGGAGCTGAAGACAAGCCGCCGTGGTTCACAGAATGAGGCCTCATTCTGTGTGCTAGCCAGCCAGCCGGCCTTCGGGTCTGAAATATTTGAATTTTGTTCGAACAACGCTTGTAAAACAAAAGACAGTAGTTTTCTCTCTTGCTATTGAAGTTTGGTAATAAAAAGTGGTTGTTCCAGCATAAAAGTATTTTATTTAGTATTTAGTGTTTATAGACGCTTAATGGCAAGACTACTATCCTACTTCCTACTAATATTATAAAGGCGGATGTTTGTGTGTGTGTTTGTTACGACATCACGCAAAAACGGCTGATTAGATTGACATGAAACTTTGCAGAAATATAAAAGGGCATCTGGAATAACACATAGGATACTTTTTACCACGGAAAAATGTCTCATTCCCACGGGATCACGCATTTTCCAATATTTTTGAAATAGGTGGCTTGACTGAGCCGATTCGCGTTTTAAACGTTTTCACCGAAAACTAACAGCGACATCTCTCGGCGAATAATGCTTCTTTCCCGCGGAATAATAGGTTGCAGCGGGTGAAACCGCTGACGGGCAGCTAGTATTTCATAAAGAATCAATCAAACAGTAGGTAATTAATTAGTAACGCACACAACGTAAAACGGAACGTGACAAAAACATGGTTGCCGCCAGCCAATAGCCAAATTGAATGTTTCTGATTGTTTGGGTTGGTATAACGTCAAATTTTCTCAACTTAGCTCTACGCCCTCTAGTTTGACATTTAGGCGCTGACTCAGGATTGTCAATACAAAGTTTTCCATTGTAGTCTGAGGAGCAATCGGTGCAACATATTTTTCCCATCATCATTATACGATTCATGCAATGTGGATGAAATCATACTTAGGTGGGTTTTATGTTCTAGACTTACGGTAATTGAGGTTCCGCAACAAAAAAAAGAATAATCAACACATTAAAATTTTGTTCAAAGCCTCTGATTTATTTATAAACTTTCATAAAACTAAATAACAAAACATAAATAGTAGGTTTCAATAATAGGTTTAGGTGCTTAATAATTAGGTATACTTAGTAGTAAGTTTATAAAATAAGTAGATAAGCAGTAGAAAATGTACTACACATTTTCTACTGCTTATCTACTTATTTTATAAAATTGTATTACTGAGGTAAATGATTATGCAACAATAAATAAAATAACTTAGTTATTTACAATTACTATTTATCGCTGTGTAAATGACGATAGAGAGTGCGATCTATATCATAATATTCTTCTTTTCGATAATGTGGTCTTGGACAGTCCATCATTGGCTAAAGGGGTCCTTGTAATCGCAAAATCTTGTACTTCTTTTTCTTAGAAAACTTTAAAATTTTCTACCGCAGCTGATAGTTTCCCTAAATTGTGGTTTGGATTTGCGACTTTTTTATCTTTTATTTCTAGCTACGCTTCTACCTGGTCTACCGCGACTCATTTACTGCCTGCGAAGTTATGCAAGTGTATCTTGGCCTAGGTTAGGCATTGCAACTAATTCCTTATTTTGCTTGTTGGCAGGTAATAACCTCAATACTAGAGCTCCATGTCTGGCAGTGGACTGTCATGTAGATGACGATGTAAAAGTAGATAATATTTTGTCGTTGTCACGATGCCGCTGCCCTACGTTGGTCCATAACATCCTGTAACAAAAACGTTTTATTTTTAGGTATTATATTTTAAGGAAAGTACCTACTTATGTTTATTCTATCAATCATCGCTTAACTTTAACGACATACCTAATTTTTTTTAATTTGAAATTGCTTTGTAACTTTTATCACATTTTTTACTAACTTTTACTCTTGTCAAATGTCTAGTAATAAATTTAGTATTGTCTATTTGACATACTTAAATAACCATTGACACAGCAGGCTTATTTTTATCTATCCCAGCTTCCAAATACAGCGGGAGTAACAAAAAGGGTACAGTAAGCCGAAAGGAGGTCAAGGTACTCATGAAACTGAACAACTTTCTCCATGGAACATGGGACGAAATATGGAACAAAATATTGTACCTTTTTCAAGAGTATCTTGACCTCCTTCGGCTTGTACCTTTATACCCTTTTTACTCCCTGTTTAATTTTCCTTTCCACTATTGAATTGTTTTTAAATGACTATTTTATTATAGGATCCTGCGGTTGCGGTCTAATATTTACGTATCAGAAAAGTATTCGAGTACTTACATTGTAAATAATAGTAGCTATCAAGGCAGTCTTGTACCGCACATCCAAGTCCAGTGGGTAGAGCAGATCGTAGTCTGACCAGTCTTTGCGAATACTCCCGACTTCTATACCGTCCAGTCCCAGAATCTGAAACCACAAAAAAACTCCTTTTAGTCATCCATCATCATCATCTTCCTGCTCTTATCCCAATTTATTTGGGGTCGGCACAACATATCTTTTTCTTCCATTCATCTCTATCAGCAGTCAAATTCTCACTTACGCCTTTATTTTTAAACAATCCATCCAAACTATTTTAGGCCTTCCTCTTTTTCTGTGTCCATCCATACACATTCATGTTGATTACTACATGCTCTTCTCCTCATTACATTCCCATACGCATATATACGGTCGCTGGCGCTACTTTCAAGTATAATATATTCCTTCTTATAATTTCTCAAGTAGGTAGATGGATTTAATTGTAGCTTGTACTTTCGGTTTTTGCAGGAAATAAATTCTGCTCTACTTTTGTGCCATACTCGCAAAGGTTTTTTTTATCTGAGGAATTGCTTTCGTAGTTTAACTGGCTTGATTTCAGCTGTCGACTTATACATACTTCTAAGAACCATGGTTTCCAAGCGGTGACACAGGTACGTAGTCATGTCTGTCTCTTTTTTAATAATAGCTTTTGCCATTAAGCAATAATTCGTGTCTATTTATCATTTTCTGAACTTGAACCACCCTATGATTCACCTGAATTTCATCGTCCGTCCAAAACAACATTTGACACGATTTTAAACTGTAATAAATAAGAAGAAGACACCATTCATACTGTGTGTGTACTTCTTGATTCATACTGGGTTATCCAATCTGATCTGACTATCCCTCCCTATCAATCTGATATGACTATGATAGGATAGATTGGAAAAGTATGTCAAACCAGTCACCCTGAGCCAGCGTGGATACGTAGCCTAGGGTGGCTGGTTGCACAAACGTTTCCAAAAAGACAACCTGTCTATCCTAGAGTGGCAGATTGGAATATAGGCTGCTTGAACCATGGATTAGGCTTGAACCATGGATTAGAATAAAGAAAGAGACACCATTCTTACTTTGTACTCCTTCCCGCTCCAGAAGGTCCTGGTGTGTTTGACCCTGAGCACCTGGCGGTCACTCTCGTCCAGGATGAGGGTAGACCGGCTCACGGACCCCTTGGGTTTCACTGTGAGGGCCTTGCAACGCGTCAGCAGTACTGATATCGTGGGCTGGGGTTATCCATTCTGACACCTAGGATGGACACTGGGATGGACATGGGATCTGGAAAAGTATCTCTAACCAATCACGCTGAGCCAGCGTGGAACATATCCCAGGGTGACTGGTTGGACAAACGTTTCCAAAATTCCACCTTAGGGTGTCCATCCAAGAGTGGCAGGTTGAAATAACCCCGTGGACTGCTTGAACCATGGATTAGTAATAATAAATCAGATATCATTCTTACTTTATACTCCTTCCCGCTCCAAAAGGTCCTGGTGTGTTTGACCCTGAGCACCTGGCGGTCACTCTCGTCCAGAATGAGGGTAGACCGGCTCACGGACCCCTTGGGTTTCACTGTGAGGCCCTTGCAGCGTGTCAGCCGCACTGACATCGTCGGCTGCTTGAACCATGAGCTGCTGAGATCAAATTCTGCTATCTGTAGAAAGAAATATTTGTAAATATTCTAAAAATACAGTCAATTGGGCTTTCGTGATGTCTTAACGATGCCGTGCGTGATACATAGTCTTCAGAATGACTATCAATCTTTTGTCGGACGTTTACATGGCCACTTTTTTACAGCCGTTTACGCTCTGCCTTCCCCACCAGGGGTATAGGCGTGATATATGTATGTATGACCTGTTTTCCCTGACAGTCTTTGACGTGGAAGGATTTGGGACTTGACCTTGAGTACCACACCCTTGGCCTTCCTCGTCCAGCATTCACCAGCTCTAGAGGCATTGGCGCGTTGTTGATGGCAGAAAACGTATGGAGTCTCATGTTACCTGCTGTCCTTGGCAGTCTTTGACGTGGAAGGTGTTGGAGCTACTCTTGACCTTCAGCACCCCGCCCTGGTCGGTCGCCACGAAGTATTTCCTGGAGAAGAAGCTGGCCTTCCTTGTCACCGTCACTTGAGTCGAGTCCAGCAGTTGAAGAACGCCTGGACAGTATAGGTTAAAAATTAAATATTAAATGACTTCAAAGCAAGGCAAGAAAGGCAGAAAGTTTTACCACCGTAATTTTATGTAGGTAATATCTTTATTCAACATAGGATAACAAAAGTGCCGCTTATTGATAGTTAATAATTAACGTGAATGGATTACTTAGTCAGAGTAAAAAAAGAAGATTGTAAGGCACATTTTTTTCTTTTTGTGTTCTTAGTATAAACGCGGCTCGGGCAATATAAAAATATAAATATAAAAGCACTGCCTTGGCGCTGGCCAGGCTATCCACAGAGCATGTAACTTTATGCCTCAACGACAAGTAAATGAACTTAAATTCAGTCCAGATTTTAAAGCGGTGCGTATTAAAAATGCTTGCTAAATAATTTCATCAGGCACTTCCCGCTTATCATTATTTCAACCACTTGAGGTTATTATTGACTCATTTTGTTACGGCGATACCTACTGATTAATATATGAAGTCAAATAAATAGGCCATAATAAAAATATTACATTGTCGTAATTTTTAATGGGCATCATAAACTTTGCAGAATTTTGGTTAAAATATGTATGACATTACAAATAAGGGATATTTTTATACCAATTAGGTACCTAAGACTGCCATATTTTTATACCAATCAAACAACGCGACTAATCTACCTGTATTAACCTACATATTTACAACTTATACCTAAATTTATACAGGCGCTAGCTATGAATGAAAAGTTAGCTAATATAAGTAGGATATAATTTTGATATAGGTGTGATGTAGGTATGTATAATTATGAGCGTAAGGTATCAGAATATAATATAACAGTTCGTTAGGCTAATATGTAAGTATTACCTACATTTTATTAGGTAGTATCATCATAGGTACATTACATAATGGCTATCAGTATCAACATACCCATAGGCGACGATCCCATATTGATATTCAAACAAACTCTTCCTTTATCACACGTTTTACCACACAACTAGTAAATAAACAATAAAATCTTTTCACAAAGCACGTTTGCCTTCACACACTGTTGCCTCCATACTGCGTGCGCTCGCGCAGCCGATGTGACAAACAACCTTAGGGATTCCCCATGTACAAGGAAAACATACCTAATGTACATCGCTCTTAGAGTAATATGTGAGATAATCGCGTACCTACACAATTTCTGTGAGATGCTTTGTTTACTTTCAGTATGTAGAGTCATTTTGTCCTTTTATAAAGTGTTCTTGCCCTTTTAACTTAAATAGGTACATTTTTGTACGGATCATAAATCTTTACTATCCTACAAACTAACATAAAAAAGCTAAACCATTGAACTAGCTAACTAATGTAATGCAAATTATCTTGTACCTACCTATCCATCCATACAAAAATAAAAATAAATTAGTTCAAATGTCATATCTGATATCATAATCATTAATCATATCAGAACACAACAACTTAAAAGGTTACATAATCTAGCTAGGCAAAATATTTTTTTTTTACATTACGTCACCAGACTCGCTAAATCATTTTTGTAAGGTGAATAAGACCCTGTATTAACTTTAGTGTGGGATAAAACCATGGACTCACATGGATAAGACAGAATGGAATGTCCTGTGACTACACTTTATGATCAGCTGTGACTTCTAAGTGTTTAAAAATTGTAATTTGACCCGTTTTTTGTTTGACAGGCTAAGTCAAATCGTGTCAAATTTTATTTGATACATTTTACACTAAATATTATTTTGGCTAGGGTGGTTCTGTGTCGAAAGGGCACGGTAAACTGTAGGTCAACTTTGGTGTCTATGATTATTTAGATCGTCGTCGTTACATGGTCCTTACATTCACGAAATTTCAGATCTTGTCAGATAGTTGATGGTTTGAAACGCTGTCTTAAATCATAAATAAGCAAGTTTTGCTGACCTCACCTCCACATGAAAGAACGATCGACTATAGGTATCTAAATATCTATTAAAAGCTGAATTAAAGATTATAAACTCAATAATGCACTATAACTATTTTAAGAAATTTAAGTTATTTGATGGATGTCTATCAAGAAAATATTAATATAGACATACCTAGTTCCTGTCCATGAAGAAGTTAAACCAAAGGGTAATTCCACGTGCGGGGTTTTTTGCATATAAGTAGGTTAAGGGTATTTCGGAGACGTTTAGTAATACCTTCTAAGAGGAAATACACTTTTACGACGAGAAACGCTCGTAACGTCCGCCTGTGCGGTATTTTTCACGCTGCGTAATGCATGCGTTAGGACAATCAAATTTCGACCTTATTCCCATACTGTTTATGTCAAACGGTTTGACGGACGCATCTGTCGCCGCAGCTTTGAGATATTTTTGCGCAAGCGGATGTGTCTTTCAAACTGTTTGACATCAGCCGTAATTTAATAACCTACCTAAATGTGGAAATTCGTATAGGTAATTTCATGATATGATAGCTCTGCGCAAAAATAACGCGCAAATGGACTTTACGTGTGTTTCCCGCTTACCAAGCTCGGTTTATTAATGGGGAAACCACTTTGATTGATTTGGTTTTAGGAATTCCAGTATGGGAAGAGAAAGGAAAACTGTACATCCGTTTGCCCGGTAATTCTATTTTTGTATTTGCATATGAAAGTCTGCTTTTATCACGCATTCTAAGTACTACACACAATAATATGATAATGGTATTGATATTGATAGGATAATGCAAATTTAGATTTCAGAGGTCACAGTTTCAGAAATAGTGCATCAGATGCTCCCATCAACAGCACGTCAGTTTATCCTTTGAAGGACCCAACTTCCACTATCTATATCTAGTACCTAACTTTAAAGCACACATTAGTGAGTTTGCTGCAGGATTACTCGACCCTATTTAGGATTTTCGCGATTGTCACTTGAACCACAAAATAGAGAGTATACAGAAAGTTCACTCGGCCCGATTTTCGCGATTGGCATTCGTTACATAGCGAGGGTTGCTACTGTCAAAAAGCTAAAAGTACAAAAATATCAAAACAGCAAACTTTGATAAAGAACGTCATATGATTCTGAGCCAATTTTAAATCCAAGAAATTTGACGCTCGTGTCAACCACCTTCTTAGTAACCTTGACTTCCCCTGAGATTCCGGTTATTTCCAGTTAAATTCAGTAAGCGTCAAAATCGACGCTAGCACTGAGTAAGCCATTACCCTGAGAGCAATCTTAATCCGTTGTATGGGCATTACATCATATCTGTAATAATTTCTGGCTATTACTTAGATAAGTTAATGTAAATTTGAATTTATAAAGAATCGGCCAATATTTATGACCGCGACAGTCAATAAAAATGATAATAAATACATTTTATTCCCGTAAAAACACAGCGAAAATGGTATAAATATTATTACTTTGCAACATTTCATCTTAACATTATTTCCGACTGTCCAAACATATAATCTTTTTATTTTTATTAATGCAACATATCCCCGCCAAAAAAAATGCTTTCGTTATTAAAAAAGAAATGTTAAGCGCTTGGTAAAAAATAGTTTCAGCTGATTTTTTTTTGCTGTAGTTAAAATTAATCTCTTAACATACTTTTTATTAAATCTGCTGCCAAAAAATAAATATTCTGATAAAAAGAAAATATCAAGCATTAGTTTCAGGAAAAAATTATAGAAGAGAAATTATTTATGTAGACTTTTCGAATGTTTATTTTCTAATTACATAGACAGAATTCTTCTACGAATATTTTCTTGGATAGGATTTCAAGATTATTGAAGAAAGTATTAACATTTTTTTTATGTTCCTGTTAGATATCTTGTTCGATTTCGGTTGAAATACTTTTTGTTATTGTTAATAAATACATTTTTACCAAAAAAATACTTATACCTCCTTTGCTGTAGAATTCCATTGTATTTGGGTGCATTTTTTTTTCCTTAACTTCCGGTCTGCTTTTTCGGGAGATTCGAGAATATAGGTTCTTAGATTTGCTTAAAATAATCATTCCCAAAAACGAGGATTGCTCTTACACTACATCTGGTAAAGGCGCCCGTGCGCCGTTTCCCTAATTTGTGCTTGAACTGTGTTTCAAAGTATAGGTAGTCTAGCATGCATAGTTATTTTAGATAAACGTGTTATTATTTTCCAATTCAATGCAAGAATGTAATATGGCTAGATTCAATTATACACACATAACGTCCGTTGGTGCGTTATTTTTGCGCAACGCTATCCGTTTTACGTATATACGTATTTCCTAACAAATACGGTTTACGTGAAACGGTTTGACAGACGCCACCTTTAGCGCAAAAATAACGCACAACGCTGCGTTGACGGAAGCATTTCTCAATCAATTTGACATAAACTATATTTCTAAGGAAATAAGGTCGAAATTCGTATTGTCTCAACGCATGCGTTACGCACCGCAAAAATAACGCACAAATTGACGTTGCGTGTTTTCTCGCCGACGAAAAAGAGCTAAATCTGATTCAAAAACGTAATATTATTCGGAGACAATTTTAATGCAAGAAACATGACGTTCGTAGCAACCACCTTCTTAGTTACCTTTGTTTTCCCCTGAAATTCCATTCATTCCAGTAAACGTCATTAAGCGTCAAAATCTAAGTAATTTGTGCTAACTGTATGAAAAACCGTAGAAGTTGACTGGTGATAGAGTATGATAGAGATTTTCTCAGAAACTTGAGTTCAAATGTCTACAATAAAACATTTGACGTAATTCCGAACATACCCGGGTTCATACCCATACATATATCGACGGCATATCCGGGTTCCTTGGAAATGAAACAAAAGATGACTTAGATAATTTTTCTATTAGTTAGGTTTTAGTGCTTTATTCAATTTCCTTTCTTTTTTATTATTTAAAGCACATTATGTTATTTAGTTCCCAATTTTCCTCATTGGTTAACAAAACAAAGTTTGTGTTCTTTATTCAGACACATACTTGTAGAAGAGACTATTATTAATTTATAATTTCTAACTCCAAAACTAGTGTTCACTATTAAGAATTTTTGTGATAATTTCTAAATCAGATTTTTCCTGCTCTTGATTTTGATAGCATGGGAACCGGTTCAACATGCTTAATTGTATATATCAAATCAATATCACGAAAACTAGTGTTGTTCTTGTTACTTTTTGTGGGAAAATCCTTGAAATGATTATTATACAACGCAATAAATTGATCTTACGTACAGCTCGAAGACTCTACTTTAGAATTGATCGGATTCATAAATGTCCAAGGTTAGGTAAACAAAATAAATAGAGCTTAGGAATAGAGATAAGCTTGATAACAACAAGTTTTGTAAGTACACGTCGTCAGAATATACCTAAGTAATTATGTCCCATACAAATTTCCGACCAAAGGTATGAGTTTAGGTTATATACTCTAAGATTTAGGTTTTTGCGGTAGAAAACCATGCAAGTTTTCTAAAGTTGACTTTTAAGTTATAAGTTTTCTTTTCTCGCACTTTTAGCCTGATCGATTTTCGAATATTATACATGCATAATGCAATTGCAACTGCGAAGATCTTCACAGGTAAATGTCCTCAAGCAACCGTTCAACTGAGAATCAGTCCCATCTTGTATTTTTCCCTCCTTACTCCTACCAGTTGAGCAAGTTCCTTAAGCAGGTCTGAGATGTTCAGTTACCTCACAGTCCTCTGTGACGGTAACATGTTTCTGTACAAGTTTCCTCAGTACAAATAAAAATGTAAATATTAGGATATTTAATAAAATAAAGTAGAAGTGGTCGAATGACCAAAACAAAGTGTTTTTTGCATTTGTATAAGACCAAAAAGAGCAAAATTCTTGTAAAATAAACGGAAAATAAGTGTAAAATGTATCAAATGACAATGTGTCGACGGACCTGTTTGATATTGTTAGTGTTTGTGTGGGTTTGTGGGACTGCAAGGGTTAACGAGTCTACTTGGGAGGAAGCAGTGGCCCGGTATAGGCGACAAGCTGAAGGGCAGTAAGTATCCCGCCTATTCCTACTTATCATAAAGAAAGAGTTTGAAAAGCTCGGTGAACATGAAAACACCGGGTAAACTATGCCAGACAGAAACTTATTATGAGTGAAAATGAACGCAAAACAGGTACAACTTATGTTTATCATAAACGCAGATGACTACCTAAAGTTTATAAATTCATAAAAATTCTAACAATTTATTGGATTTCTGTTGACCTTGTCACCTTATAGATGCATAATAAACATAGCAATAAACAGATATTAAAATATGTAGCTACTAGCGGCCCGTCAGTGGTTTTATCTGCTGTTTCATTTCTGTAACTCATTTTTCCGCGGGAAAAATGCAAATTTTCCGCCATGTTTTAGACACATAAACCTTTCTCTTGAGTCACTTCCATCCTTCCACTACAGACGGACATACAGAAACGCAAAAAGTACTTCGTTTTATACTATGTATTGATACCATTAACGCTCAATTACAATACATTAGTTACGTACCGTGCTATAATGACAAGGAAATCACTCAAACAACAATTTATTGCGAAAAAGAAGCTACAATATATATAGGTAAAGAATAAAAACACACAAAAGCAGGATTCAATATCACACATTTCGGCGTACAAAATGCCTTAGATTAAATTTGTCAATAAATTCTACTCTTTTATTTCAGAACATGCACACTTCCTCCTTACCCCGACAACGGGAGGTACTCAGTGGGAGGAAACGCCAAGGTCAGGCCTGGAGACCAGGTCAGCTCGGCTCAGCTCCACGTGTCCTGCAATCCTGGCTACCGGCCCAGTGGGAACCACATCCTCTACTGTGTGTTAGGAGCCTGGTCAGAGGAACTGCCCAAGTGTGTCCGTAAGTAGAAGTGAGTTCCTGGAGAGACCAGCTCAGCTCGGCTCAGCTGCACGTGTCCTGCAACCCTGGCTACCGGCCCAGTGGGAACCACATTCTCTACTGCGTGCTGGGAGCCTGGTCAGAGGAGCTGCCGAAGTGTGTCCGTAAGTAGAAGTGAGGTCCTGGAGACCAGGTCAGCTCAGCTGAGCTGCACGTGTCCTGCAACCCTGGCTACCGGCCCAGTGGGAACCACATTCTCTACTGCGTGCTGGGAGCCTGGTCAGAGGAGCTGCCGAAGTGTGTCCGTAAGTAGAAGTGAGGTCCTGGAGACCAGGTCAGCTCAGCTGAGCTGCACGTGTCCTGCAACCCTGGCTACCGGCCCAGTGGGAACCACATCCTCTACTGTGTGCTGGGAGCCTGGTCAGAGGAACTGCCCAAATGTGTCCGTAAGTAGAAATGAGGCCCTGGAGACCAGGTCAACTCGGCTTAGCTGCACGTGTCCTGCAACCCTGGCTACCGGCCCAGTGGGAACCACATCCTCTACTGCGTGCTGGGAGCCTGGTCAGAGGAACTGCCCAAATGTGTCCGTAAGTAGAAATTATTAAGTACATTACAGCACACAAAGTCAAGTCAGTATACCCTAAGTATAAACCACGTCTCAAAGTTTCTTTTCCAAAGGAATATATTGCACCTAACTTCCTAGTTAACAGTAATATCTGCTTGACATCAAGATTATCTAAAATGACAATTTTTATGCAAAGTTCGTGGTTGCACCCAAAATGTTATGCAAATACCTAAGTTGTACTACCTTACCTACCTACAATAAAATCAAACTGGTTCTTGATCAGGAACATGTGAAGATTTTGTTTAGTTGAATGATTTCTTGAGCATTATGTTTTGTTGCTAACTTTCAAGCAATATCTGCTAATATTTGAAGGGATGTATCATCCTATAAATATGATAGTTCTTTGGCGTATTGTCACTTGTTTACTTTACCAATACGCCACTCGGAGAGTTCTGATTCATACATTATCATTGTTTGTAATGTTTTAATTTTCCCTATGGCTATCATTTGGAAGAATACCTAACGTTCCAGTTGCTTATAACAACCTTTTCCAGGTTTCTGCAAACTCAACCCTCACCCAAGTGTGAAGTACCGCTGCCAAGCCACTAGCGAAGATTCTGAAGACAGTTACTACAGGTACGTTGCATATTTTTATCTTATTATATCACGATATCGCCTCTACATATTAATCATATTCGTAAACTTGTGCAACCTGTTTTGTATCTTCCAAGTCATTAAACGTAGCTTTTATTTTGCATTTTTGACAATCCTTTCTACAGCTTGGCAACAATTAGTTTGATGAAATTAAGATATTTATACCTAACATATAAGCACTGCTCTACTACTGAGCTACCGGCGCCTGATGTCTTGATGCATGTCTCGTATCTTATTTGCATGTTTTAGCACTTTGCACAATATAGTACTTTGAGTGCAATGAAATCCCAATAGGTAGACACAACTTTTTGGTGTCGTTCCATGGGCAAACCGGCTATTCTAAGCCGGGCATCACCCCGTATCTATCTTTCCTGTAGGTGTCGTAAGAAGCGACTAAGGGATTTGAGAGATTATGGGTATTGCAAGTTTAGGCGGCAGGCGGACATCCTGTCACGATATACAGTTTTCTGAATGACTCAAACTTTTGTCAAACGTGGTGAAAATGGCTGGTTTTTACAACTGCCTCAGCTCTGCCTACGACGTAAGGGGTATGTTTATACAACTTGTTTGATGGATGACACTGTTGTTTCTCCCAGAGACTGCAACGCGCAGGAGCCGACGGGCACGATCGTCCGCCCGCAGTGCAACGAGCCCCACTATTACTTCACCGGGTGCTTTCTGTTTATACAACTTGTTTGATGGATGGTTGTTTCTCCCAGAGACTGCAACGCGCAGGAGCCGACGGGCACGATCGTGCGCCCGCAGTGCAACGAGCCCAACTATTACTTCACCAGGGTGCTTTCTGTTTATACAACTTGTTTGATGGATGATTGTTTCCCCTAGAGACTGCAACGCGCAGGAGCCGACGGGCACCATCGTTCGCCCGCAGTGCAACGAGCCCAACTATTACTTCACCGGGGTGCTTTCTGTTTATACAACTTGTTTGATGGATGGTTGTTTCTCCCAGAGACTGCAACGCGCAGGAGCCGACGGGCACAATCGTTCGCCCGCAGTGCAACGAGCCCAACTACTACTTCACCGGAGTACTTTCCCACATGCGCTGCAACGAGGGACGGTGGAACTACATCGCTATTTGCCAGCCAGGTACCTATAAATATCACTAGTATTTTTGCACCACTTGTTACCATATGGCTCTCTGTCACGAACGCAACATGACTTCTTGGCTTTGGCGCGGCTATTTTTCATTTTTCATCTCCATTGGCCCAATGATCTCATTTGTTTCTATCGTAAACTTTTTTTTCATTTATTTTGTTTTTACTAAATAATTACAAGATGTCACGAAAAGGTTTGTCTTGACAATATCAGTAATATCCTCATCATTTACACTTTAGAGCATTATAATTATACCAAGTGAAAACTTTTGCCTGGAATGCGGAGGTACTCTTTTACCTCTTATAGAATCGTCAAAATTCTGGCAATTCTTTTTCTTTCGTTGTGTTACATAGGCGTGATATATGTATGTAGGTGTATTTCCTAGTCATAGATTTATTTTGCATCTGCCACCCCCCTATTTTGCATTCCCTGTAAGTCTGCCTTACCTACCTACCCATATACACTTTGCAGAGATTTGAATATTGTTTTTTTTGCAGAATGTGGAACAGTGACTCCGGACGGCAAGGGGCTGATCATCGACGGTCGCGAGGCAAAGCAAGGAGAGTTCCCGTGGCACGCTGGAATCTACCGGAAGGACAACAACAAGTACCTGCTGATCTGCGGGGGGTCGCTAGTGAGCAACTCTGTCGTCATTTCCGGTAATCATTGATTGGTTTTCATCATGTACTTTAATATTTTACAAAACACACCCCCATGTTGTTATCATTGACCGTCCCGAGGCCAAGCAAGGAGAGATCCCCTGGCACGCCGGCATCTACCGGAAGGACAACAACAAGTACCTGCTGATCTGCGGGGGGTCGCTAGTGAGCAACTCTGTCGTCATTTCTGGTAAACGTTGATTGGTTTCATCATGTGCTTTAACATTTCACGACACAAACCCCCATGGTGTTATCATTGACCGTCCCGAGGCCAAGCAAGGAGAGTTCCCGTGGCACGCTGGCATCTACCGGAAGGACAACAACAAGTACTTGCTGATCTGCGGGGGGTCGCTAGTGAGCAACTCTGTCGTCATTTCCGGTTAGAACATATTTTTTTATTTTTTACTTTCCAACAAACTTCGCCGGCATCAAAAGAAAACTTTCTATCCCATCTTCAAAATAATAAAATTGTACAACGAAATGACAAAACCGTACCGTGTTGGTGTCTTGTTTACACGATGGAGGAAGACGAAAAATTACCCGTGCTAGAGTCAAAATAAGTACATACGTACATTTATCAAAGTTCAGCCATGAAACCAAACGCAGATTTTTGGATCATTTAAATATGACATCAAAGACACTAGACTTCAAACCAGAATTTAGGATTGATAAATAGGTACCTACCTATATATTAAAAATATTTCCTACAACATAATATCTTGTAATACATATTATGTCAAAAAAAATAAAAGACTGCGCTTTTGGGACGAACGACGAAATTTTATGACGAGCTGATCTTAGTAAGTACGTATTAGCATCACAAAGAGGTTTTTATTTTTCAGCGGCTCATTGTTTCTGGGATAAAAGTGCAAGCAAAGTCCGGCCGGTGACCCAGTTTGCTGTTGCTCTCGGCAAGTTTTATCGAGGATGGAACAACCCTTTAGACGAGAAGGTTCAGAAGTTTGAGGTAAGGATATGTAACTGCATTCATGTAACTTTTAACGCCACCTTGCACCAATAGTGCACAAATAATGTCTAGCAGGACGTGTTGGTGGCTTTTCGTAATTACAAACTATGGACTTTCTCTGAACCTTACGACAACGGGGTGAAAAAAAATAGGAATGCTATTCTATTTCGTTAACACACGGAGAAAGGTTTTAACCAACAAGCTTTTCAGATAACTTTTCGACTTTTCTGAGGCACAGAATCTTATCTTATAATCTTTATTATCACAGGTTTTAAACATTAGAGTGCCTCCTAGGTACGGAGGCTCAGACTCGAATTATCAAGACGACATAGCGATCGTGTGGCTGAGCAAACCTGCTGTATATGCGCCGCACGTCAGACCAGTCTGTCTCGACTTTGAGCCTTACTTCGACGCGTTCCAACTCAGGGATGGCAATACTGGCAAGGTAACACTGAGCAGAATCAGCTTTCCTTCTTTTAATAAGGTACAAGGCTTTAGACAGTTTTATTCTAAATTTTACTTCGTGTCCAGGTTGCAGGATGGGGCATCAAGGATTTGGAAGGAAAGCCATCGCCAGTTCTCCAAGTGATTGAGCTACCCTACGTCAGGATAGAACAGTGTATTGAGGAATCTCCACCAAACTTTAGACCCTTCATCACAAGCGACAAGATCTGCGCTGGATACACCAACGGTAAAAAATATCGTATCTATCTATTTACTTTTATATGTCTCCAGAAACTCATGGTGGGATGATGTAGGTTAAAAGAATACTTCCAAAATCATCCACGACTAAGGTCTGCAAATTGCAACGTCCTCACTTTTCTCAAATGCAACGAATTATGTCTGTCTAACACTCATACTCGCTCGTTCACTCTTTGCATTCGGATTGAATAAATTTTAACTGTTACTGGTCACCTAGATTACAGTATTGTAGGCAGTGGAAGAAAAAGGAGCACCTAATATGTTCCTTGTAATTTCAGGGTCAGCATTATGCCAAGGCGACAGCGGTGGTGGCCTGGTATTCATGGCGAAAGACAGAGGGGCGGAGCGCTTCTATCTGCGTGGCATCGTCTCTACGGCGCCTGAGAGCCAGGAGGCTTGTAACGCCTTCGCCAGAACCAGCTTCACCAAGATCACCAAGCACAAGGACTTCATTGAAAAGTCTGTATCAATTTCCTACTTTTTTCTTCATCGTTATGATTTAAGAGACGCTGCACTGTACCTGCTAGATGTACAAATGACCTAGTGGCTATTGTTGGCAGACAGTGGACGGACGAGGAAAGTCAGGGCCCGGCGTAGGTGGCGAGAAAAAGAATAGGCCTATACACAGCAGTGCGTAGCTAAGGATTGATATGATGATGGCGATAAAATGCACTTACAGTGCTGTAACTTTTCTTACCAACCCATTGCGTTTTGTTTCAGAAATACAGTAGCCGTTGATCAGACTGCAGGAATCCAACAAGAGTCTGATGCGTAAGTCCTACGTATTACATCATATTCATACTAAAACGAAAATCACTTAGACATAAATAGTTACTTATGCTTGTGACAAACTATTATCACACAAGGTCTATCTCAAACCAACACTCACATTCTAATGCCAGTGAATGAAAGTAGCATAAACTATCATAAAATTATCGTCTCCAGCCTCTGCATCCTCCCTCCGTACCCGAAAGACGGCACCTACGTGATGATCGGCTCTCCGGCTGCAAGACCTGGCCAGGGCTACTACACTGCATACCTCGATGTCACCTGCAACAAAGGCTTCATGCTGGAACGTGCAACTACACCCTCTTGCACTTACGGCCGGTGGGCTGAAGAGGTCCCCAAGTGTATTCCTGTTCGTGAGTACTTCTGTGTTTAAGACTTCAGGATTTGTATTCTCCAGGTAATGTACAATCTAGAGTATCTCGTTAGCTGCCATTGAGCGGTGCTAGTTGACCAACTTAGTACAGAGAACAGACAGTAATAGGTCATATATATGTAGAGCTCTGCTTCATGCATAACTGGGGATCAGTGTGGCATTGTGGTTCATTGGTACAAGTTCTTTGAAAGATGTGTTTCAAAAACTCTGTTCTCGGGCCTAGGATTTCTTGGTGCACATTTCTGTGCAAGTATGTCGAAATAATCCTGATATGGGGATTCCTAATGAGAACTAAAAGTTTATTCGTGTACATATCTTCAAACATTTTCATGACTTACCCAAACTTCCAGGTACGGATCGCTGTCTGCTACCAAAAGAATGGGCCTCCTACCAATGCTTGGACGATTACGACGTAGCAAAAAGACCATGCAAGGAGTTTGAGACGAACGGCGCCGTTGCGTTCCGCATATGCAGCGAAAGCAACATGAACATCTTCCACAAACCTATCATTTCCGATGAGATAGCCGTTTGTGTCAATGGAATATGGGAAGGAGATCTTGGCTGCAAAACGTGTAAGTTTATGCTGAAATTAGCTCACGGTCAGAGTTGAGAGCCGAACAAAAATATCTGTGAAGAGCGTCTTTATCAGCTGTTATTTGATAACATGATAACTCTGATAGAAAATCTTTGATGTCATACTAATTTGATTGCTTGTCTCGTTCCTTTCATTCCAAAAATTTTACCCATTTGGTGTATGTCACACTTGTTCGATTCCATTCTTAATAATAAAGCTTTGCAAGATACGATGTTATGACTTGGTTTATTTTGTGCAGTCTTGGTAGTGAGTGACGAAAACAATTTGTCCACAATCTTCTTCTTCTTTTGGAGTGACATGCCTAGTCGTCGAACGACCGGATCACCCGTGTTGTCAAAATTATAACATCCTCTATTCTGATTGCAGATTGTGGTTCAGTGACTCTGCCTGGCGGCAGCGAACTGCCGTGGGTCGCTGCGATTTACCAGAAGAAGGCACAGCGATACATCTGTGGAGGAACTATAGTTAACAACAAGTATGTTATTACAGGTAAGGAACTAGCTATACACGTTGTCCAATCATCCCGAGCAGGTTAATGGAAACCTATAACTAGGACACAAGACTCGCTCGGAACGTGAAATACTGTAATATGGTATATCCCCTCGAAATGGACAATGCCTGCCTAGGTTTTTGACATCATGATTTAGTGAGAAGGCCTCTGACATATTTAAGAAGGCTTCACCATTAAGTTTGTTCTGTACGTACAGTCGATTTTGGGTAGTCTATGACGGAATGTGAGATGTTCTTCTCTATAATTGAAAGTAAATAATGTATGCATATCTAACCTCGTCTGTCTCATTTGCAGCTGCTCACTGTGTATCAAACCGCCAAGGAGAACCCCAAGACCCTCAGAAGTACTTGATAGCAGCAGGGAAACTGTATCCAGCGTACGAGGACTCGAGGGATGAACACGCTCAGATTTCTGAAGTAAGTAACACTCCGTTATGTAAAATGCCAGAAAATCTGGTCACAAAAACTGACTTCTTACATCGTATCTCATTAAACAGTCAGGATCCCACTGCTGGGCAAAGGCTACCTATAGTCTGCCTGAATAACCACACGTTTTAAAAAGGTGTTCTTTTAAGGGATTAACTTGAAACTGGTTCCATATAACCAGTATTAAATTAACCTAAGGGTTAATCCGTTAAAGGAGTCCCAATCTGGAAATTCTTGATACTCTTTTCGTAGCTTCTAAACGTGAGATAGGTACAAACGTTTTTCTGTAATATGCATCTTGTTTACAGGTATCAGAGATCATATTCCCTGAAAATCGGGACATTACACGCTATGAGAAAGACATCGCGCTACTTGGTCTTACCCAGCGCTTCACTCTGAATACCTACGTGCAACCAGCCTGCTTTGACGCGACGTACAATGTGAACAACCCACAACTGAAGGGCGCTGTGGGCAGGGTGAGCACGTGTCTATAATATAGCCATCATCATCATTATTGGTCTTACCCAGCGCTTCACTCTGAATACCTACGTGCAACCAGCCTGCTTCGACGCTACGTATAATGTGAACAACCCGCAACTGAAGGGCGCTGTGGGCAGGGTGAGCTAATTTATTTGTGGTTGACCTTAGAATTAGTATTGTTTGCTACCACTGCCTACTAAGCTTTGTAGGCTGCTGGGTGGAGTTGTGCAGTGTCGTGGGAAAAAAGTAGTCTAGTCATAATAGTGTTGCTGCAACATTTCTCAAAATAAAGCACCCTGGAATTCCACGCGTGGTCTCTTTCTGCACAGAAATAGTCATTCGAACTACTTAGCACCAAGGGTAATCTTATGACTGTAACTTGCGCAGATAAAGAACGGATCTCAAACTGGCAAAATTATTGTTTGCCTCTCTTATCTATCATACTAAATGATATATAAGCAGGATATCCTACTAATATTATAAAGGCGGATGTTTGTGTGTGTGTTTGTTACGACATCACGCTAAAACGGCTGTTTAGATTGACATGAAATTTTGCACAAATATAGAAGAGTATCTAGAATAACACATAGGCTACTTTTTACCACGGGAAAATGTCTTATTCCTATGGGATCACGCATATTCCAATATTTTTGCAAAGGTGGCGTGACTGAGCCGATTCGCGTTTTAAATGTTTTCGCCGAAAACTAACAGCGACATCTCTTGGCGAGTAATGTTTTTTTCCCGCGGAATAATAGGTTGCAGCGGGTGAAACCGCTGAAGGGCAGCTATATGACATATAAGCAGGATATCAGCAATAATATTGCCAATTCGGGATCCATTGTCAATAATTATAACTACATTATTGTTTCAGTCTGGCAGTTGGCGTTTGACGAACAGCGAGCGAGTAACATCTTATGAGAAGGCTCTGCTTGTGCCAGTGTCTCTGCAAATATACGACAAGGAAAAGTGTTTGAACGATCTCGATCAAATCTATCGGCGGTTCCTTACAAATGACAAGATCTGCGCTAAGGATATTGGTAAGTTACAATATAGATTTACTATTTCAAAAGCTACTGCAACATCAATCACCTAAAGAAACTTTCAAAGTAAGCTATAGTTCCGACTCAGCTTCATAATTTTCGAAACAGTGTAAATATTAAATCACATAAGCACTGGACGATATCGCAGTTGCAGGCAACCTGTAGCAATCGCAATTTATGCGATGACGTGTAGCATGGTAGGTACTTATCCGGTTTTTGAAAAATCCTTACGAAGTATAAACGGACTTAGCTAAACGTCGGCTAAATCATGCTGTGCGTGTATGTACCGCTCAGAACTATACGAATTTGTATTTGGCTCATAAGCGCTACTTAACGTCTTACGAATGAAGATATCGCCTTATTATGTCTGATATCTTTAAAAAATCTTGCATTTTGGAGCTAACCAAGCTCTTTCCTTTCCTGTTAGTCTTCCGAACATTACCGTCTTGTTTTCTTTTCAGTGGGGCAAGGCATCTGCCAAGGCGACAGCGGCCTGGGGCTGGTGTATCCTGTGAAAGGCCGCTACGTGCTGCTCGGAGTGGTGTCCGTAGGCCTCAGTGAGGTTTCCTGCTCAGCTGATCAACCTACAGGGTTCAGCTCAGTATATCCTACTGGAGAAATTCAATAAAAAACTCAAGTGAAATTAAACTTCTTCATTTGACTTGCTGCAAACGTGGGAAAGTGCGGTGTGCGCCAACAGTTAAAATAAAATGCTCAAGATGCCTGAAGTTTTTGTCTAGCTAAACCATCACCATGTTATTTTATGAAAGAGACGGCAATTTTATTATTTACTAGGTAAATGAAAGCTCGAACAAAAACATGCAGACTGTTTTACTTTATCGTATACTGAAATATTTATTACTTACAATACAACATTTTTACGAGAAAAAGTCCCGAACTTTCCTAGTCATAAGAAAAATAAATGCATTTAACTGACTATGCCTTTGATTTCAATCGACTTTTGAATAGGTAAATCCTATTACAAAAGTCAAGTAAAGTCCCAGAAAGCAACAAAAGCACTTCGCCGTGGTTCGTTCCAGGGAAAAGTTTCCGCATGGATGCAAATTATCCGGAATTACCAGGTTGCGGTCACGCCATGTTCCCGTCAGCGGGAAATGGGTCAGCTCACCATCGATCACCACTCAAGGGGAATGGACTACACAATCGTAAACGGCCTTTTAGCATACAATTTAGTTATGAAAAGAAAAATCCTTTGTGAGTCATAGATAGTTTGTAGTCCGAAGTATAATATTTCATACATAACAAATAATAAAACGGCACTTTTTAAGCTAATACTTTATTATTAGAGTTATATGTACAAAAACTTGACACAAAAGCACTAACGTTTTGAATGACTCTAATCTTAGTCAAATCCGGCTATAAAACTTTAGAGCTGTCCCATCGTCCATGGAATAAAAACTTGCATTTGAAGATGCTTCTTCAATCTGCACAAAGAACAGATCTAACACATAAAACGTTCTTAGAAACTGGTTCAGTAAATGTGTCTATTGCAGGCACCATTTGACACCAGGGTTCATCAGGTCGTTGGATGACACGATGTCCCACTCGAAATGAAATTCGAAGCATTCCCATTCTCATACATTCAAGACGCGTATTTTTCAATTCAAATTCGCATTTCTCATGTTTTTGGCACCTAGTTTATCTGGGTTGAATCTTGATGCTGGCGCTAGGCTCGAATCAACCGATTCGTCCTCGGCCCAGACCACCATGAGCACATCATCGCTCGAGGGTTCACCGCTGCAGCCGCCGAGTCTCGGTCCATCTGGGTCAAAGGCGCTGATGCTGACGAATCTTGATGCTGGCTCTGGGCTCGACCCAGCCGATTCGTCCTCGTCCCAGGATCACCATGAGCACATCATCTTTCGAGGGTTCACCGATGCAGCCGCTGAGTCTCGGTCCATCTGGCTGGAAGGCGCCCATCGTTAAGCTCGCCGCACTATCTGGGTTGGATCTTGATGCTGGCGCTCGGCTCGGCCCAGCCGATGCGTCCTCGTCCTAGCACCACCATAAGCACATCATTGTTTGAGGGTTCCACCGCTGCAGCCGCTGAGTCTCGGTCCATCAGGATCAAAGGCGTCCATCGTTGAGCTTGCTGCACTATCTGGGTTGAATCTTGATGCTGGCGCTAGGCTCAACCCAGCCGATGCGTCCTCGGCCCAGGACCACCATTAGCACATCATCGTTCGAGGGTTCCACAGCTGCAGCCACTGGCGCCACGCGGGCCGCGTGCCAGGATGCCTTCCGGGGAGGAGTTGATGCTGGAAATAAAGTAGTTACGGTAAACAATAAGGAATAGAGTAAATGCATTAGTGTAGGTAACTTTTTCTATTTTGAACCTCGTACTGGGAGTGACAAAAAGGGTATAACAAGCCGATAGGAAGTTAAGGTACCCGTGGAACTGAATAATTTTCCCTGTGGAACATGGGACGAAATATGAAACAAAAATCGGGCCTCCCATTGTAAATTAATCAGCTGATCGGCTATTTTGTGTGGAAGGTCCAGTACTTTTTTCACATTTCGGCTTGTTACCATTTTTGTTACTTCCTTCTATTGGAGCACGATTTGACGCTTATTGCAACTGCTTCCAATGCAAGGATTCATTCCCTTCAAATGATGAATTATGAATATCGCCTCTACCTAGTGTGTAGATGTTTCTCTGTGTATTTATGGCAGTATGATCCTATATGGCAGCAGGCTCCTGCCTCGTCCGTTTCCACATGCCCTATGGTAGACTGGTAGATAATGCCCTTGGCATTAAGTCCGCCCATGTATATTTTGCATAAAGTTAAATAAATAAAAAATAAAAATAAAAATATGATACACTATGTGTTACATTACAGATATTTCTTCCTTACCGCCGTCACTACCAGGACGGCGCGCTGGCCGCTAGCTGCGCGTGCGCCGAATCACCGCACACGTGCACAGCATAATGTGCAGCACCGTTATCGATGCGTAGAAACCGGTGTTGTAGCGGTGCAGGAACGATGCTATCGTCGTGTTGCAGTTCTGGATTAAAGATACAATTTGCTGTTAATTTTAAAAATAAAAAATATTAAATATGTAGGTACCTATAGGAGACAGTGCTAAGACGGCGAATGTTTTTAAATTACCTTGCTGAAGATACTAAAGATTGTACAGTTGCTTGGGTATCCTTCTGGGCCGCAGCAAGACCACGGCAGCTTGCTTCCTTCTTGGTACGTTCTGAAAAATAAATCAATTTTTGAATATCACGCGTTTTTTTTTATTAGTTGGTACTATTGCGGTTTCGTAGAAAACAAACTTACGTAGCATTACGCTCGCAGCATTTAAAAACTAGACGCAGTGCATGTGTCCATTGGCCGTCTTGCTCTTGAAGACCTTTCTGAAATTGAAGCAATTCATAGCATGAGCTTAGGTCACAAATTAGGGAAACGGCGCGCCGGGCGCCTATACAGATGGCTTACTCAGTGCTAGCGACGATTTTGACACTTATTGACTTTAACTGGAAATAACTGGAATCACAGGGGAAGTCAAGGTAGGTAACTAAGAAGTTGGTTGCCACGAACGTCATATTTCTTGGATTAAAATTGTCTGGGAATCATAATAACGTTTTTGTATCACATTTTACTGTTTTGATATTCTTATACTTTGATATATTTGACAGTAGCAACTATGGCTATGTAACAAATGACAATCGCTAAAATCCTGAATAGAGTCGATGTCGGTGAACCTTCTGTGTGCTTAGGTTGTGAAATAAATGGTTTGTATGAAACTTACCTCAAGTAAACTCGAAGAGAAGTAGAACAGTAAAGCACACTCTAACAAGAGTAGCAGTACGATTAGCGTTGCATACTGAAATAAATGAAAAATATGTTTTTCTATGCGACTTTTCAAACATTTCATAAAGGCGCTCTACCTACACACATAAGGTCCGTTTCGGCTAATCTATGACTGGACAGCCACGCAACTTTGGACGTACTGAATGAGACATCAATCAAAGATTGTCATTTATTATTGCAAGCTGCAATTAATGGCAAGTCATTTATTTCATTGCACAAAATGACTACGCAACGCAGGATAAATCTTTAATCTTGAGCCTAGAATAGCCAAAGTACAGTGATATTAATAGACTTGATGTTATCCCATCCGGCATGTAAGTAATTTCATCATTATAGAATGTCCTCTTTGTCAGCCCATTACGATTCATAAAGAACAAAATAACGGAAATCTGTGGTAAATGTTCAGTTATAAATATAATCTCACCATGAACAATAAGAACTGTGATCGGCTGACAGCTCCGTAGAGTCCCATGAACGCGACGAAGAAGAAGAAGGTCGCCAACGCTGCTGACCCTATACCCAACTGTAGAGTCAGAATTTCAGGCGGGAGCAAGGCCTGCAGAGAAAAAAAACTGTGAAAAACTAGTATAATTGATCTGGATTTTACTGAGTAACCATGAGCGCAATGTGGCTTGTAACCAAATACGATATTCACGAACTTTTCATTTTCAATTTCTCGTATATGGGTTTATTTATTTACTACTGATGGTACATGGGACGTTTTGTAAAATGGCGTCAAACAGCTTGAATCATAAGAGTTAGAATATAACTTTTAAAGCACTCGTGATTCATTTCAATTTCAATTTGTTTATTTAATTTATTTGTTTATTTAAGAATACATAAGTCTGTGTCAGACGATTTATTCAGTGTCTGAGGCAATATTTTTCATGGCTGTATAAGCCGATACGGGAGCGGCATGGCTTTTTGCACGCTCTCCACAGACACTGCGTTGCCTGGGACGCAATTATGGAAAACGCAGGGCTGCCCAGGACCTGCGCCACCCTCTCGGCCTTCCTGGCTGACTCCACAGGAACGACGGGCCGATACGTGTGGAGCCAGGTCGGCTGCAGGAGTCTGCGGCACGATTTATTTACCAGTCAGTCGCGCCTGACGTAGACCCTGTTCCCGGTTTGTGTGTGGAGTTTTCCTTCTCCAGGACCCTGATTCGCTTGGGTCGGATTTATCCCTCGGTCGCCTCTTACAACCCCCGGGAAGAGAAGGTGATGGCTACGTGATTACGTTCGCACATAATAGGTACTTTAACGGGTCTTATCGCGATCGTTTTGTAGGTAAATAAAACTATCGTGATAAGACCCGTTAAAGTAACTATTACAGTTAGAATAGTTTTATTATGAGGAATACGTCTCAAAATAAACAACTTCTGTTTTGTGGCTTTGAAAATCGTAAACGAATAAGTAATAAAGGAAAATAAACAAACAACTTTAACCTTATGTATGATACTACATTGATTATTTTGTGAAATCTTAGCTAGCTTTAATGGTATTTACCGTTTAACCCGACAACATTGTTCCCTAATATGATTCATATCACTTTATACCCTTAATAAACTCTCAGCAGTCTCTATCTGTCCCCGATCATTTGACACGGAAAATAAATAACTAAAAATAATGCAATTACCCTATCTACCCTTTATCTAATAAAGGTAGTGACCCACTATACCCGTAAGTTTGTCTAATCATCGCGATGACATCGATACCCGGATGTGACGGATATTAGAACTATTATTTAATATGACCTGAATCGAAAACGATCTGCAGCTTTTATTGTCATCGTTATAATTATCTATAACCCTATAAGCACAGCTTTACCTGTAGCGATGTAGTTTAACTAACAATTAGGTAAAGGTTTTCGAAACTTGTGGAGAGTAAATAGCATTTTTTTATAAGTGTACTCGTAATATGTCTATATCGTATTCATAGAATAGGTATTTACGAATCTTAAATTTTCACGATTCATTCATAAACAAAGTAAAGAAATATTATACTTTGAATCTGAAGCTTATTTGCCTGCATCACTTCTACCAGTAGTAATAAATCAATACCGTGGGAAAACAGTGTATGCTATTCTGACCCAGTACAGTACCTGACTATCTGTCACTTTTAATCATATGACCTACATTTCTCCCCAATAATTATTGACAGCAAACGACGAAATCGTGTTCGTTGTCTAACTGTCACCATCTAAATGTGATGTGACATCGCGGGCATAAAACTATTACGATCGTTATCTGAGTATCATGTCATAGTGTGCAATTACCCTAATTTTAGTATTGACGTGCAAGTTGCTTTGCGAAGTTGATGTAGATGAAAAAAGTTATACATACAGGTTAATAGTATATGCTGTAACTGTCACGTAGAAAAAAAATCCGTAGCAAGGTGTAGCAGTAATGTGCTAATCTCCTACGCAATTTTGGTAAATATATTATTAGGATCATCATGTTGTGTATCGCAATTCTACGATTTTTTCACACTTTATGTTTTTTTTGTTTATGTCTATAAAAGCGATTTAACTTATCTGTAGTACCGATATCTCTGCCATGCACACACATTTAAAGCCTGGATTCGATTCCCGACTAATTCAGATATTTGAATAATTTCAAAACCTATCTGCTATTGGATCAGCCGTGATGATAATTTGTATAATATACATTTTGTATGAGCCTTTCTCTACATACATTTCTAGAAATAGAAACAAAGCTTTCAGAGAATTTCGCAAACTATCTAGTATCTATGGCGAGTACACAGTATCGATTGTAATCTATTATTACAATGTGCATGTCACGGGCCGGCACGGTTCCTACCACCCGCTCTGTCAGTTTCAAACCCGGTTATCAGGGCACGCGGTTAGCTAGGGAGGATTTTGCAATACTACGCAAGTGTCGGGATTGCGTGTAGAAAGACGGTCAAGTACTCCGCATGTTATGGTCTTCTTTGAGTGTTACTTTCGTGGGATAAGTAGGGACTATGTATTACTATGTTATAAGCGTGCCAATGAAACTTTTGCAAATAGAAGTATTTTGTGTTAGGTATGTGACATTTAATAACGTCTAAATTATCCCTTTCCGAATCAGCAGGTATATTGTTATTTTAAAGACGAAACAGTTAGAATTATCTACTGTAATTTTTATTTTTATTTTGTTGAGCCCTTTTTGGCTATTAATATTAATTTATTTTCTAACTTAGCTAGGGTAGCATAGGGCCTAAAAATATTGTGAATTTTAGAATAGGTGCACTTCTGGGCAGGTTTTTGGGGGGTTTTCCTGTCCAGGGGGTCCGGCTAACTATACACATGTAACACCTTTCTTGTTTTAAATATTGACTTAGTGATTATTTCCATTTACTTGTCATTCATTGAAGCATAAAGACACATGCTGTGTGGTTAGCCTGGCCAGCCCCGAGGCAGTGCCTTTATTTTTATTTTTTTATCCCGCCCGAACCGCGTTTAGAGTAGGAACACAAATTGTTATAAAAAAGAGAAAATTTTGCACTACAAATTTTCCCTTTTTTAAGTTTGATTTAGAATGTGACTTTCTTAAAGTGAATTTTGTAATTCCTACTGAGAAATAAATGCTTTGAGTTTTTGAGTTTGAGTTTGCAGTTTCGGCGTAGCTCTCGTAGCGTTCCCAATTCTATGCTACGAGCTACGCCTTTCAATATTTATCTGATTGTCTTGCTTTAGAAATAATATTCTGCCCAATCCAGCTTCTGCCTTATCAAGTTTCTGTCCTATAAAGTGAAGGATTTTTACCAGCTCCAGCAACAGCAGCTCCAAACATTGTCTTCTTCTCATAGGAAATACTTAGCCAGCATTTCCTATAGGAAAAATTGGCCACTATTTACCAAGGTATGTGGGTTGCCGTGTGGTGCCGGCAGAGTAGAATAGCACCACCCCCTCTCTTCCCGTGGGGGTCGTAAGAGGCGACCGAGGGATAAACCCGACCCAGACAGCCAGGGCCAACCGTATGGTGGCAGTTAATCCACCACAAAAGCATTCCCAAGGAGGGTTGACGTCTGGTAGGCGGCCGGTCGTAAAATTAAGCCAAATCCTTTGCAACACGATTTTGTGTTTAACAAAACGTGTTGCGCCAAGTAATTGGGATAAGGGCAGGAAGATGATGATTACCAAGGTATGTGGGTTACTTTTATTTACCTACTCAAGAAAACTTACTTACTTAAAAAACTATTAAGTAGAAGGACGGTGAAATACCTTAACACTTGGACTGCCGAAGCCATGAATGGCAGCAGATAAAGTGCTGGGCGAGGAGATCATCCACAACGCGAAGGCGAAGAGGATGGCGCAGAAAAACTGGAAACAAAAATAATAAACTCAAGATCATAGGTTACAATAGAACAGGGAGGTATCGAATGACAATTCATTGAGCATAAAGTTACATGCTGTGTGGTTAGCCTGGCCAACCCCGAGGCAGTGCCTTTATTTTTTTTATCCCGCCCGAGCCGCGTTTAGAGTAGGAACACAAATTGTTATAAAAAAAGAAAAAATTTGCATTACAAATTTGCATTACAAATTTTCTCTTTTTCAAGATTGAATTAGAATGTGACTTTCCTAAAGAGAATCTTGTAAATTCCTACTAAGAAATAAATGTTTGACTTTGACTTTGATCGACTTTGAAACAACCACAAGCTGATTATCTTTGCCAAAAATTACCAAAGTTAAAAAATAACCTCCCATTAAAAAAAGCTGTTGATCGTACGATTTTCTAAAGGAACGTTTTCACGAAAGTCTGACTTTCGGACCACCCTAAAATATTTGATGTCAAATTCAAACAATCTGCATTTACGTATCTGACTGAACTTTCACAGGCACAGGTGGATGGAATTCGTAGATGACACTCTGCTAGTCAGAAGGCAGATAGAGCGTTTTAAATACTTACATAGAGCCGAGATGGGTCCTTTTATAAAATAAACAGGTCGTGAGAGGATTGCAAAAAATTCGAGCAATCATCAAGTACTGCCAGGGTCATTGCCATTTGCCAGCACATTTTACATTTCTCTTAAATACTGTACCAAAACAAGGCCACGCCTCGAGGTCAAGTTAAGCCTCAAATTCAAGGGCCCGGATAATAACCTAGATGAATTATTTAGGGCTAAACGTCTTGCCTTGACTTAAAGAGGTGGCCTTGATTGCTAGCCACGGCTAGAAATTGACCTTCAGTTCAGAAAAAATGTAATACTACTTCTTCCTTTTTGGGGTCAATGGCAAATATCCTTGGTTCACAGAGTTAATTAATTATAACTACTTACTTTGATAGAGTTTTTTTAATAAGTTGACTCCCGTAATGCTTTCATTTAAAGAAAATAATAATATAGGTAGCAACATTTATTTTAGATTTCGATACCTATAGTCTACAACTCGATTCAGTCGGAGTCATAAAACGTGGTTCAATAAACACGTCTAATCTGATAGCACTGTTGCTGTATGCTATTATTAATTAAATAATTTATTTATATAGCCCAGATTAGGCTAGGGTATTGTTTATTACACCAAGTTTTATGACCCCGACTGCAGCGAGTCGCAAAATAGGTATAGAATATAATTTGTAGATTTTACTCACCATCACTATAAAGTTGATACCCAGAAGCACAGCAGCAGCAAATTTTGAAGTTCTGCCAGTTTTTCCGCTCATTGCTACTGATATATCTGAAATGAAAAGTTTGATTAAATTACAAAAATATTTGAAAAAGCAGGTATAAAGCTTAGGTAACTAACCTATCTAACTTACTAAGTATGTCTATGTTACGGACAACGTGATTAATCGGGCACTATTAATACTGACCGGTCATTATTAATAGTGCCCAAAAACGTAGGGCAAAGTGATTAATTTATCACTTGGACCGGTCATTTTTAATAGTGCCCGAGCGCCCGTGGTCCATGTAATAAATCAGTCTTTGAGATAGCTTGAATTTATCACTTGGAATATTTCAGTTGATTTTTCTTAGTCTACTAATTTTTAAATTATTGAAGTACCTAATATTTTATCAAAAATAGTGCTACTGATATTATTACATATATAACTATTTGTTTTTTAACTCACATGTTCAAATTAATTGATAACTTTAATGAAAATTATGTAAGTTTAATTTCACTCACCAATTTTTAAACTGTTGTTCCTAAGTAATATTTTTATAAAAAAGTAGGCAACTTCTGATATTATTACATTTTCAACTGTTAATTTTTTACTTTCATGTTTTAATTATTTTTGGTAACTTTCATAAAAATAATGTAAGGTTAATTTCATTTACTTCAGGTACCAATTTTTAATCTATTGTTTTTAAGCAATTTTAGCAATTAAATGTAGGTAGCTACTAATGTAATTACATTTTTAACTGTTTAATATTTAACTTCTATGTTCAATACTTTATTTTTTGATAACTTTTCCTTGAAATAATGTAAATTTAACTTCATTTAATAAAAAATTACATTACAGTTCATTATTTTTATTACTTTGCCCATGGTAGGGTGGGAATTATTCATACTGACCGGGAAAAGTAATTAATCATGCTGTTTTAATCACATTGCCCAATTTGGTCGGGCATTATTAATACTAACCGGTCACTATTAATAGTGCCCGGACTTATCAAATTGCCCGTAACATCTATACTTATTAAACAATTCAGGCTAGAATTAAATAATATTATGTGCATCTGCCTGTGCCGTATACAGGGTGTTAGGGACGGTGTACCGAAAACTTTGCAGGCATAATTAGACCATCAAACTGAACAACTTTTACTATGGAGCCAATGGTGGGAAACGAAAAAAATTTTCCGACCTCCCATACAAAATTCACGATCAGCTGACTGACTTTGTAAGGGAGGTCGAAAAAATTTTTTCGTTTCCCACCATTGGCTCCATAGTAAAAGTTGTTCAGTTTCATGGTCTGAGCACGCCTGCAAAGTTTTCGTTACACCGTCCCTAACACCCCGTATACGTAGTTGGATCACACAATCTGTATGTGGTTGGAAACAGTTTATATTTATCTTTTTCAATGTTACCTAAACTTATGTCATAATCATAATAACCATTAGCTAAACCAAACTATCCTAACAATACTTATTGTACCATTTCACAACTAAGCAAAGTTATCAAGGGTTGACCCCATTACCTAGTAACCATCATTAGTGAAAAGTAGGCCACCGATGAATGCACTCACTTGATAATACTTTATTCAACTTGCTGTAAGGGCAAGTACAATAAAAAAACTTTTTACGGCTTATAAGAAATATGACATCCTGAACTTTTTGTTGGTAGGTATACCTACTAAACAAAATATTTTGTGTTTTACGGCGTCAAAGAAATAGGTACGAATGTTTACTATTTTTGTAGAAATTTTTCCACAAGATAGTAATTTTGAACACTTGGTGTTTTAATCAAACACTAGATATTGATATTAACTTTTTGGTTACAAAGTTAATACAAACGAAGCAAGCGGAAAAAAATCTTTTTTGTATTAACTTTGTAACCAAAAAGTTAATATCAATATCTAGTGTTTGATTAAAACACCAAGTGTTCAAAATTACTATCTTGTAGAAAAATTTCTACAAAAATAGTAAACATTCACAAATCGGAAAAAGCTTCATCTCTCGTCAACTTGTACATACGTAATGTTGTCAGTTGAGTGACTGTATAGTTCTACTACAAAGTCATAGATGGCGCTAAGCTACCCGTAAGTAGTCAAGTGACAAAGCAATATGAACGAAGCAAGTGGATCACAATTTCGCCGCCTCGGGCAGAGCCCGCCGTGGTGTAAGCGGCAACACGTCTGACCCGGCTTGTCAGAAGACGTGGGTTCAAATCCCGCCGGCGGTGGAATTTTTTCCGCTTGCTTCGTTTGTATTAACTTTGTAACCAAAAAGTTAATATCAAATAGGTACGACATCCTGAAAATTTTAGTTCGTATAGATATTCATACTCGTATTGCTGATACGTCATTCTAATACATGAATATGTTTGCTCATAATAGTTCAGTCGCGGAATTTAAGATTGAATGAAGATATACTATTTACACAGAAAGTCTAAAAGGTCATATTCGCTCGCACTGAAACTCCAACTTCACCGAGGTGTGGGTATTTTTCGAAATTACACGCATTTGATGGTAAAAAGAGTTTGTAACATTTTCGCTTACTAGGTATTTTGAGTTACTTTTTGGGTCAATTTATTAGTTCGCTTTAAAATATGTATTAACGTTTCTATCGTTAGTAGCTAGGTAGATATTTATAGTTCGCAGCAGAAGTCCTTTGTTCCGTGTCGCCACCATATAAATAAATAATACAAGAGTTTAACAACTGGCGAGTCCCCAGGGAACGCGTGATGTATAATTCAGGAGCAATTGTAGGGCGTTCACCTACTGGAGCAGTGTTTCAGTTACAGGAACAACTTGGAAAGAAACGGCTATTTACTGTCTAGAAAATATTTTCTTTTTAGTCTCTACTTTTAGGCAAAGAACTTATTAAAAGAGAGAAGATTGTAGATGCGCTTTGGGCCTAACAGAGAAGTTATAAATGTGTGTGTTTAAACATATCGAAACAAAACATACAAATAAATAACGCTAAACACATGTTCAACACATCATGTCTATTTTGTTGTGATAAGGTCTTTCACGTGGTTAGGGTAGATATCTTCAATCTCTTAAAGGACATTTCATATTAGCGAGCCTTACTCTACTATACAAAGTCACCATATACCTACGTAGAATGTGAGTATAGAAAAAGCTATACAATATTTACACCTAGATTGTCTTACTATATGCGTTTGTAAATGTCACGAATCACGACAAAGTTTTCAATAATAAACGAGACAAAAAATAGACCATTCCTTGTAGATGGCACCGGCTGATGACCCAAATGTCAGCACCTGGACTTAATGAGTAATGACAACACGTGTTGGTATAACCTTGAAGATGTGTCCAAGGACGACGAAGTGACAGGCGTATCGGCGTGTCCACATACCTCCGGCACGGCGCCGGCGCCGTGGAACGTCACGGTGCACGCCGTGGCACGACACGACGTCGTGTCGTGCCACGGCACGGCGCCGTGCCGGACCACGACGCCGTGCCGTGACAATCCACGGCGTGACACAATTCTCAGTCACCAAAGAGATTGGGTCTCTCAAAAAGAGAAATAATTATTGGTATGCCATAAATTTCGATTGGCGACAAAAAGCGACTTACAAACTTTGGGCAACAATGTAATAACTTAGTCCGAAAAATAACATTAGGGCTGCAAATAATATTAAGTGATTATCGGGGCAGCATAATAATAATTTGAGAAGCAAGTTTTTACAAGCAGCTTAAGTGTCATGCGGGCAATCTCTCATTTCTTCTATCCTACCTAAGGTACATTAGATCAACGAACGACTTGACGAACCAGGAGACCTCGGTCAAGGTTATCTCAACGTTGACTAGGCCTCTAATATGGTAAAGTAGGCCTCTGACATGATTAAGTACATGACAGAGGCCTGACTTCTGACTTATTTACAGTCCAGCAAAAAAGAGTAGAAATTAAATAAAATGGAACTAAAAAAAATTCATACTAAATTGTTGCCATTCTTAGTTAATATTGCCATATAATTTTGAAATTTCTTACTCAGTGGCGCCCTCAATTTTTGTCTACTCTTTTTTGCTGGACTGTAAGTATAGTTGAGCATGCCCATCGACATGATTGACATGGCCTCTGACACGGATAATATTGTGCTTAGCAAGTACTTTGACTTTCGTTTTATTTGGACGGAAGAGGAAGACTGCCGTAAGCAATTAAAAACACTACCATTGTGTATTGTTTGAGGCTCGACCTCGACATATTTGATTGATTATTATGTTGCTATTTAAATTTAAAAAATATATATATTTACGTGCTGTGTAATCGCATAACAAAATTTTTATACGTATGACACGCGCATTGAAGTTTTCTTATTAGATACTTATGTTCACAGGTCTGATAAAATATATTGTTGTTCAGAAATATTTACTGTCCAAGAGTTGCTTAACGATTAGCAATTTCTGCTTAACAAAGTTAATTTTTAGCATTACAAATAGCAGTTTTTTGCTTACTGCTTAAATAACACCCGAAATATCTTGCTTTTCATGGATGGAAAGGATGATGGTCAAAATGTGCTCCAAAGCTAACAAATGGTAAAATATTGACCAACAGATTTGTGATGTATGTCAATAAAGAGAACATAGTAAGGAGTTCATTTATTACTATACTGACATTTCTCTAATGTGTAGCATAATTCCTAGAAAAATCAAAATTTGTTACTACGTATTCATATTACGACACAGAATACTACCAACAACTGTATTTAAGCACTTGTTGATTATGCTAAAGCCTTCCACATATGTAACTATGACCACGAATGAAACATATGTAACAATTTTTGAATAAGTTTAAAATTACAGTCTGTTGAGCAAGCTTCCTCCATTAAACGTGGTGCAAGCAAGGAAATCCGCTTTTACCTAGACATAAGAGCAATTATTCCAGAAACTGACATCTACACGGTAGCTTAAATAGTAGGTTATAAACTCTATAACTAAGCGCGTTAAGCGTAAAATAGAACTAGAACAGTTAGATACATAGTCTCTATCCAAAACCACTCTTTTAGTTCTATTTTACGCTTAACGCCAAGCGCGAATAGAAAATGCATGGAAAAGCTACTGGCCCATGAAAACTTAATTAAGGGAGACCCATTTGCTTAAAAGGCAAACTTATCCACTTGCGCATCCTTCCCAGCTAAAACAATGTCTTACAATATAAAAAAAAAACTATACGGGTAACTAGTTTTACCGTAGGTCAATCAAGGATTTTTAATGCAATTTGTTTCAAACTTTGTGATTAGATTAAGCAGCTAAAAACCGCAAGTGAAACCGCAGGCAAAGTGTTTGACAGATGATATTATTATTATGCATGATGAACCTCCATGTGAGTAGATTTAAATAGAAAATAATGAAGTATTAAAAGACAAAACACTGTCTTCAGGTCTATGATGCAGATAAATCGTCTGTTGGATGTTCATAGCTAGTACTGGTAGCTAACTGATGAAAATAAAAGGGATGACTTCACGACAGGGAACGGCATGAAGTCAAATAAAAAAAATGTGGTGGATGAAATGATGATGATGTCTGTCGGAAAAACTGCCGTGACTGCAGATCAGTATTGCTGCAGCGGCCGTGCGATTCGCACGTATCTATTTTTGCTATTTTGCTATAAAACGTAAAATGTGTGGTTCAGAAATAACTAAGCAGTAAATAACTATCAAAATTATTAAAAAGAAACCCGACAGCGTTAATTTCAAAGGTACCTATTATACCTACCTAGGTTCGAGTTACGGTACCTACACTGAATTAAACCAAGTAAGGTGTGTATCTATCTAGCGGGGTCGCCAGAGGTATAATGATGAAATATATGAAAATGAATATCCTTTTCAATGTACTTCACGACTTTGATAATGAAATCCAATGTACCTCACTCCTTTTTGAAAAAAACTCAAAAAACTACGTGATCTGGCTAGCGGGCTACTTTTTTATTTGAAAACAAATATAAATTATAATTATACAGTTTGATTCGCCTTCCAATGTACCCCCCAAAACAGGTTTTAAATCTCAAAAAAGTTTGTTATTTTATGCGAAATACCACAACAAAAGATTTCTCTATCCAGCGGGCTACTTTTTATATTTACCACGTACAGACTTGAGAAATATACCATTTGGTTGCATTTTCAATGTACCCCTCAGTTTTGCTAAGTTTGATGTGAGATAATATCCTAATGCAAAAATATTTTGAAAAAACGATAATGCCTTATACAGGATGCTGTACAAACGTAAAACTCCATTATGGTTATGTGTGTGTTCAAATGTCAACCAATTTTAGCAAGGAATTCGAAATGAAAGTGAGAAACATAGTTGACTTTCACACAAATTTACGATATCAATGATCACCTAACTGATTTACTACCTGATTTACAATATTTTTTATCATGCTTGTAGATGTAACCCCCTGTACTAAAAAACTCTGAGGCATGTCGGTATGGCTTGCAAAAAAGTTGCAGTGTTGTTGTTAAAAGTGGCCTCTGTCAGGAAAGGACAATTTTGCCAATGTCCAAGTTAGAGGTTACAAGGGTTCAAACGAAAATATTATTAGGTCGGTTGACCCTAAAACTGCTACTACTACTAACTAACCGAATAAATAAATGAGCTGACATAGTTAACAAAAAAGCTAGGTGGGGCAGGGGGGACTAGGTGGATGCCCTAGTGTAGCGTCGTACGCCCTGGAGGTTATTTTTCTCCACCAAACAAGCGATCTCTCTTCGAACTTTTGGAGGGACTATACCTGCTAGAGGGTAAAACAGTTTCACTGGGGTCGGCTTAAGGCAGCCTGTAATGTTCCTACAAGTTTCATTTAAAACTGGATTCCAAACTCAACCTTAACCTTAACAGCCACAACAGTCCACTGCTGGATATGGGCCTCCCCCGTATTGGGGGGTATTGCCCTACTCACCACGCTTGGCAGGCGGATTGGCGAGCGCAGTGCAAGATGTTTAATTCACAGGGAATGCTGCTGCCCGTTCCCTGGATAATTATCCCTTAGTCGCTTTTTACGACACCCACGGGTAGAATTGGGGTGATGCTATTCCGAGAAAAGTGATGAGGATGGGTGAGGAAGTGATGAGGATGGGTGAGGATGTGATGAGGATGGGTGAGGGAGGAAGTGATGAGGAAGTGATGAGGATGGGCGAGGAAGTGGTGATGAAGGGTAAGGAGAGGATCATGAGGATGTGATGAGGAAGTGATGAGGATGGGTGAGGAAGTGATGAGGATGGGTGAGGATGTGATAGGGATGTGTGAGGAAGTGATGAGGATGGGCGAGTATGGGTGAGGAAGTGTTGAGCATGGGTGAGGAAGTGATGAGAATAGTCATCTTCGGCTAAAGGGTCTACTACTTTCTCATCGTCTTCCATTGTCACAACAACATAACACAACCAAAATCACAATTTATTCACCACCACAAGCCAAAATTCCGCCAAATGAACAAAACATCAACCAAAACAAACTTCGAAACTTCTTCAAATCACTTGTCAAATTCAAAATGTAAGGTTGCTCTGGCAAATAGCTAGATTAGTGACAGACGGCTATCGAGCGGGGCGCCCTGCTCCTTAGACTAAATAACTATCTAGCGGGGCGCCCCGCTCTATAGACACTTCCAATAAATAAACATTGAATGTTTTTTTGCTGATCTTACAGATCTGTTTTTAGATATTTTACAATTATTCAATGCTTTTATAAATAAAACTTAGCAAAACTGAGGGGTACATTGAAAATGCAACCAAATGGTATATTTCTCAAGTCTGTACGTGGTAAATATAAAAGTAGCCTGCTGGATAGAGAAATCTTTTGTTGTGGTATTTCGCGTAAAATAACAAACTTTTTAAAGATTTAATACCTGTTTTGGTGAGTACATTGGAAGGCGAATCGAACTGTATAATTATAATTTATTTTTGTTTTGAAATGAAAAAGTAGCCCGCTAGCCAGATCACGTAGTTTTTTGGCTATTTTCCAAAAATTAATGAGGTACATTGGATTTCATTATCAAAGTCGTGAAGTACATTGAAAAGCCTATTCATTTTCATATATTTCATCGTTATACCTCAGGGGACCCCGCTAGATAGATACACACCCAAGTAAGTACATACTTACAGTTCGTGCGTGAGTTATCTGTAGGTACCTATGTACCTACCTGCTACTCTGCCGTGTGATGCCGGCCTAGAATAGCATCACTCCATATTTGCCTGTGAGTGTCGTAAGTAGCGACTTGAAAGTAACATGTGTGTTGCAATTTTTGGCGACAGGCTGACAACCTGTCACTATAGTGATACACGACAATAACTCAAATGGCCCTTAATATTGTAAAGCTGGCGATAACGACCGTATTTTTACGGCCGTTGAAGCTGTGCTTACCCCGCAAGGGTTTAAGGCGTGATTTATGTATGTACGTAAATCACGCCTTAAACCCTTGGTACCTACTACCTGTAGGTACCTATCATATCTACCTAAGTGTACATGCAACCATCGGCAGTCGCGGCATGTGCCGTCGGCTGTCGGCTGTTGGCCAGTGCCTTCGGAATCGCATCTGCTGCAACTGCCGCAGCATGTGCTGCAACTGCCGATAGCTGCGGCCCTTGCAGTATGTGCTGTCGGCTGTCGGCTGGTCTGTTCGGAATAGCGGCTTAAAGTTGACACGCACGATGGTAACAGATTATTAGCTAACATAAAACGAAATTTTATGTTTTCCTTGTAGGTTTACTGTAAAAAAAGACAATTGAGTCTGAGTAATAACATAATTGGATTTAAGAATAAAGGCACGACTGGCGAAGAGTAGAGACGACTTTGCGATGGTGGTTGCCGACGCCCATTAGAGTATGACACTAAGATAAGAGCAGAAGATTTAAGAATATCCTGCATGCTAGAGAAATGTCGCGATAGTAAAATATAAACACTTGAATGACTATGTTCTATAATTTAATTCTGCTGATCAATATTTTTTTAGATTTTTTATATTTAGTTAGAGGAAGAGCATAGTTCTCATACAAAAATGTTCCAAGTCCTTTAAAGAACAATATCTTAACTATGACTGACGTAGCTTGTCATGTGGCCTGACATGCGCTGTAACAATTATGCCAAAATAAGAAAAATTTAAATGTGATGTACCCTCGCCCTCGATAACAGATTTGTCGATATCGATAATATCGATTGGTGAGGACTGTTCTTCCTCTGAAGAAGAGTATGCTTTTCGGGAGGTATTATGTATGTATGGGTTGCATTGCATACTTGCATAAGTAAATACATTCGTTAGATTTGTCTCAGCAGCGCAATATGACATTGATTATATGGGGTGAAATTTTACTAGTGACCGATAGCGAAAATTCAGAACCGGCTGGTGATAAGGAACAACTTTCCCCAAGGAACATAGGTCGAAATACGAAAAAAAATTTGGACCTCTCATACAAAATTGCCGATCAGCTTATTACAGTAACTTTTTTTTTTCATATCTCGACCTTTGTTCCTTGGGGAAAGTTGTTCCTTATCACCAGTTAGTTCTGAGTTTTCGCTATCGGTCACTAGTAAAATTTCACCGTAAACATATAACTATTTCTTAAGGCGAGGATCCACGCCAAAAAATACGATTTCAAGATTGGGGTTAAGGGGGGGTGAGATGCGGGGCAGGAGGTCAGCGGGAGGCTGGTTTCACCGCGAAGACCGTCCGAATTTTTGAATAAAAATGGGTTTGTTGAATTAAAATTAGTTAATCTGCTAAAACCTTACTGTATTAGCGCTCGGGAATTAAATGAGGAATCTTTTGCTATAAAGAACGTAAGGAAAATAGTTAGTTAATGTTACATAAATATTGAATCAAAGTTTTTTATTTTTGCTGTTTTTGTGATTTTTTTTATTCCAAAAACATTATGCAAGCCAAGAAAAAAAATAGTATTTGCTCCAGAGCATTTCTTACGTCGTACACTTTTTGAGATCACAGTTACCACAGTAAAGAGGGTAACTTAGACGGCGGTCGTTATCGTTACACAACCATGTCAGAGGCCTGCTAATTGCAGTAGGCAGTTGAAAAACTCTGACACCAGGGTCCATCGGGTCGTTGGGCGACTTGGTGTACCCCTAGAAGAAGAAGAAGTTCCCCCGAAATGCAAAAAAAGCCATAATACTAAACAAATCTAGAATTTCGGCCAAAATCCTAAGTTTTTGGCCAAAATCCTAGGTTTTTGGCAAAAAATGGATCAGCTTAGGACGATGGCCGAAGGAAGTCTACGATCTTGCCATATGCCGGCCTTTGGCCAAAAACCTAATTCTGCCATCGTACTGCGACATATCGATAAATTAGAGGCAACCCTATCGTTCCATTTTCAAAATGAAAACATGGATTCCTTTTAAACACTTTTATGTAAAATGTTGCCGGGCAAGAGCATACAGTCAATTCGCAATCTTTGGGTCATTTATTGAAGAAATGACATCATGATCAGCCTATGCGGGAGGCCAAGTTACGGTGGTCGCGATACTTAGATACTACGCGTCCAACGTAACTTGGCCTTCCGCTTAGGCTAGTCATCATGACAGATGACACATAACATGACTATCATTTTGAATGGAGTATACTCTGTAAAAAAGATATATAAATCATAAACAGAGTCAAGCATCTCAATTTATACGCCCTATTAGATACACTATTACATGTGTATGCATACCTATTATCTGAACCCTATACTCTATCCGCGCGATGAAGATAATATAGCGTCCTCTCAACCGCACTTTTGTATGCAAGTGAAAGGGACAAATGATTGCCCTTCCAGGTAAGTGGGCGTCAACAATTGTGTAAAAACGTAAAGATGCGTTTACATGGCTCTTTGGTTAAAGAATACTCATAAATATTTTTTACTATTAAATTTGGTTTTCTTTGGTCTATTACAATGTATAATAAGTAAAAATAATTTTAGGAAAAAACATCTGTGTATGTTTCACAGGAAATAGTCCAAAACACGTGCTAGGTCGTAGGAGAAATAAAACAATCGATATAAGAACGAAAGAACGCGTCCGCTCCGTGCAAGCCACAGAAGTAGACTGAAATTGCACCACCATGTAAACGCACCCTTGCCTCGTTATCGCTAACCAATGGCAATGATTTTGCATTTTCTGGTATTATCTTCATCGCGCGGATAGAGTATAGTTGAACTCTAGCATAAAAGTGAAACCTTCATAACAACCGGGTGGTGAAGAGGAGATGAGAAATTAATACAAGTTGTTTTTTTTTGCCACTCGCATAGTGATACTGATAAATTTTAGTCTACACACAAAATTTCAGCTTCTTATTACTTTAGAAAGTATCCTAACAATTTGATGATCCTCAGTGTCTCAGTGAGTCAGTGGTGAGTAACAAAATCTGCGTAAGACATAAAACGTATTAGATTTATAAAATGTATGCATTGTACACGGTGATAAAAAAGGTGAACCCCATTTTTATATAAAATTGCAAGAAATGCACTTATGATAATTATATGAATTAATAATATTGGATACGGGATACTTACAAAAATGGCAGGGCCTATACTATATTTTGCCTGTCAGTATCGCTAGAATTTTATAAAATTCTCGATAATCCGCTAAATTTAGATATATGTTGTCGACCCAAAAACAATATTTTTTTTGTGTGATTATTTAGAAAACAGAAAACAGGGGGTAACCGTTACCCCTGCACGAAATTATTAATATAGATGCGCATGCATATTTTTTGCAACCGATGTGCAGCCCCACAATATTACCCCATAACTTAACCACGCGAAGGCATAAGCGTAATAGGCCGATAGGGCACATTCAATGTTAGTGTTGGATTTTAGTACACTTAGGGCGTAAATAAATTGGGATAGTTTTGATTTCCAGCAAACGTAGGTATCAATGGTAACACCCAACAACGTGCACGAATGTACCTCTTCGATTTTTAAACTTGCCGTGGTGGCTTCCAAGCTAATAGGTTGTCTCTGATAGTGCCGAAACTGTATTATCTTAGTTTTATCGCTGTTAATTTCCAAATTGTTGTCCTGTAGTAATTGTCATTTTTGTGACATTGGAATAGAAGGGAAATATCATCAGCAAAGAGGGTGCAGTGACATGCAGTCAACTACTTTAGGCAGGCCGTTAATGTATACTAGAAATAAGGTACATTCTAGCACACTTCCTACAGCGTAATCTTTATTTCTAATGTAGTTCATTGCCTCTTGAATATAAGTGTAGACAGCCAGAGTTGTGGTGCATTTTTTCCTAAAGCCGTACTGATCATTATCCAATAATTAATATATTTCTAGGAAATCGTTGATTCGATTTGCCATTGCCCGTTCGAATATTTTTGACACTGATGGTAAAATCGCAATTGATCTGTATTGACTAATATTATTTGCAGCGCCGCCTTTTTTGAGGATAGTTTTAATTACAGCTATTTTTAACGCGGCGGGAGAAATGCCTGATTCAAATGACTGGTCGATTAGAAAGGTGAGCGGAGGTGTGAGTACGTTTGCACATTTCTTTATCAGCATAGGTGGAATATCATCCACATCATTGCAATACTTGTTTGGCAATTTTTTTATTATATTTGATACTTCCCGCTCAGAAACCGATCGCACGTAAGTATAGGGAGTTGATAGCTGGCGAGCAGGCCGCTATCCCTGCCACAACTCAGCGTAGCATCTGTTGTCGGAGTCGGTGACTCACCCACAGTCGAGAAGTACTCATTAAAGCAGTAAGCAACAGCTTTGGGACATACAATGGATTTGTTATTATAATTTAGGTTTATGTTCTTTATGTCGTTTTTTTATAGTTTTTCTGTTTTTGATTGACCACATAGTCTTTGTTTTATTTTCAGAATGTGACATTATTTTGTTATAATTTAATTTAGATGATAGTCTAATACTTTTGATGATAGTCTCGTACTCATACTCTCATGCTTTTGCCCTCGCGATATCTATTTCATATTTTTGCATGGCTTGTCTTGGCCGGAGCGCGACCGTGCCCCCAGATAAAAATTGCCCGTCTTAGTGGCCAGTGTCAGTAGCAACAACCAAAGAATATATAATACCCGCGTCAGCTTTGTCGCCGTGACGCTAACGTGACGCACGCCGTGACGCCGACGTGATGCACGCCGTGCCATAGCACGGTGTACACCGTGGCACGGCACGGTGCCCGCCGTCGCCGTGACTATCCACGGCGCCGGCACCGTGCCGTAGGTCTGGGGACACGCCGTATGATAGATATAAAATAAATTGGATACACAATAAGTTTAGTGTTGATATTACAGCTATAAACAAAAGACATAAGTAGATGAAAATGTTTGAAAGTATGAACGAGGCCATGAAACTGAACAATATTGATCGAAATATAAAAAATAATTCTTCCCACTTGTCCAATACTTCATTATGTTCTGAATTATTTTATGTGAGAGAGAGGTAATTATTTGGGATTTTAATGAACGCACAGTGCTATAATTATTCTCATAAACTTAAGTACCGAAAGACGCTGACGAATTTTTAAATTTTCTTAATTTTATTCATTTATGAGGTAATTATTTATTTATTATTTCAGTATCAATTTGTTTAGTTTTATTAGGCGTAGTTCACACTATGAAATATTTCACAATTTACTATATAAATTAATTGTATACTGGGAGTATTTAGGTTGTATAGGTACTGTCAGTAGTTACCTATACTAATTTATATTGATCCCGTTTATAAACCTTCTGATATGTACAATACAATTAACTCTACATTTAGAACCATTGCATTGCAGCAAGGTAGGTCATTGTGGGTACGAAGGAAGTTGAATGTCCTGCCATAGGCTGGTTCTATGCATTATTAAAATGTTTAGTTCCCTAAGGAGTTTCCTAGTAAACGAACCTACTTTGAACGCTTAACTTGAAAGCAACGGATCGTTTCGCACGCTATGAAACTGTTGTAGGTAAAATGGTTAATTTTACACATATTTTTAATTACACATACATTATTATTATTATTTATTTATTAAAAACATCTCATATTTTTTATAATTCTTGGCACATTATAATTTTTAACCGTGCACCATGAACACCCTTAAAATTATGTTTCTACAATTAAACTAGCAAAGCGCATAATATATTCCACCAAACAAGTTCAAATATTGCACCAAGATACAGCTCTTTTTTAATCGACATCAAAAAATAAAATTAAATACGAAATACTGTATTTCCGTAAGTAAAAATTACATGGCTACGGGGACATGTATCGCGGACAACCTTTGAACACAACTCGAACAAACAGTTAAGGCAGTGAGCTCAAGTTATAATCTACAATATCTATATCTATACATATAATAAAATCGTAACTTTTCAGGGTTCAGGAACCTCTTATAGATTTCAGAAAACACCTCTATACCGCGTTTTAGAAAACCGTCAATTTTAGCAAAAGCGACATCTATTTTTTTTATTTTTACCCCTAATCGTTTGTTCGCGATAATCTTCGAAAATATAGAACGTGTGTACATGAGACTCTTTTTGGTGTGTAGCTACTAGCCCTGGTCAACACCCAGGATACTTTTTACCGCGGGAAAAACGCTTATTCCTACGTGAAATACGATCAAAATATAGTGTGATCATCACACCCCTGTCCATTGGCTGTCAAAAAGTACAAACCTCTTCTTGAAACCTCAATTTTTTAGTGTTTTTGTTTGATTTTGACAAATTGTAAAGACATTGACATCACTTTTTGACATTCATTGCTTACAAACAAGCTCAAAGAGGATGTAAATAATAAAAAAATTGCTAACGAAAAACAAAAAAGATAAGTACTAAAACTAAGGACGACGCCCAAAGTATAATGAGAAATTGTGAAACAACTTATATCCCGTACGCCGTAGTACTTTCGTACCGCAACAAAAAGAATTAGAACTGGCAATGTCGACCAGCTGCATTTTGTCACCTACCTATTACTTTTGCAATGACCTGAGCTAACCTTTCATCCTTGGTTTCAGCGACCCCATGGAACAGGAGGACCTTTCTTCTCAGGAAAGCTTTATGATGCTCCAGTCCAAGAGACAGCAAGTTTGTCTGTGATGAGATTTTAGTAAGCGCTTGCCTGACTAAGCTTTTAAAATCAGCATACTCACCCGCCAGGGTCTTCAGATCTGTGTGGACCGGAGCAGGAGAAGTGGTTGCATTCTTGAGACGGATCTCAAACTCTCCCATGCGGCTAAACAGTTGATCGAGGTCTGCTTTGTTGTTTGTGAGGTCAAAGTGTCAAACTCCAAATATATTATATTTGTTGCAGATAGTGATGATAAGCCACTTAACTACTTTATGCATTAATAATGTAAATATAAACGCAGTAAGTATTATTTATTAATTAAAATATGCAGAGCTAATTAGTTAGTATTATTGTCACGACTACCTGTGTAGTTCTTTCTTCTGTGATTAATATTTCGCAAAGTGTTAGTAAGTAGGTAGGTACTTAAGACATTTTTCCTTATTTAATTAAGCATTACTTTTTTTGTTAGTGCAGTAAGTAATTACTTTCTGTTTCTTTTAATTTTGTCATTTTAAATGGAAATTGTACTAATTTTATTGTTAATCCGGTTGCGTATACTCGACAACCCCAGACATAAGATCATGGCGCAGAAAAATTTGGAGACCAGACCCCACCCCACCTTATGTGAGGCGGTCGGTGCAAAGAAGTCATTCTACCTGTTTTGTGAACCTATGGTAGGCTCAAACGTAACGTCCGTTTCATCTGCCGTAGATTGTGCAAGACTGTATCACAAAAAAACTTAGTGATGTATTGATGTTTGGAATGGTGGCAGACAAATGTCTTGAGCAACATCGATGATAGATGAGTGATGATAACTTTTATCAGCTCTGAAGAGCTTTTTTGCACACAAGCGTCCCTTGGCGAGACGAAGTTCGCGGGCACCAGCTAGTTAGTAATTAAATTTAGAATAAGTTTAATTTTAATAAGAAATAATAATCAAGCAAAGAAAGTATTATTTTAATTTGTATTGAAGGAGAAGAAGGAGAGGTAAGGAAAGGGTGGAAGTAAGGACTAGATGTTAGGAACTAGGATAGGCAATCACTTAAACTTGTAATATTAATATAACATAATTATAATTTCATAAACCTTCTTGTGTGAGGCGTCCTACATAATATAGGGCCCCTAATATATGGTTAACACTGATTTGACAACTGTCATAATTTTGTTTTGACATACTTTTAATTACCTAGATTTATGTAGGTATTTGACATTCTAAAAGTTTTATTTGTGAATGTAGTTGAAAATCTTTAAAATAAAATTATAAGTTAATGAGTTATAAACTACCAGAAAAGTACAGACATTACGTTTTTCCAATTGAGACTTTTTACTGTTATTTACTTATTTTACTTAACAGATAGGTTACAAACTTACTGTTCCCGCCAAAACTTCGCCGAAGTTTCGATTCCAATCACCATAAAAAAATCAGTTTCGTCTTATACAGTTACTTCGCCAAAACAATCTCAAGTGATTTTAAATCTAAAACATTTTTAAAAGTAAACATGAAATAAGCCTTAGAACAAAAAGAATAAAAATCAGTTTCGTTTGCCCGGCGATAATATTTTTCTTGTGCGGTAGCGTGCATCCGCCCGCCCGCCCGGCAACTCACTGATTCGCTGAATAAAAAGTTTAAGGCGGGAAAGCTTTGACTAAAAGCCGAACGCAGCGTGATTATGGAACATAATAATTTTTTAATGTGTAAAGATACTATAAAGCTGTAAATATTTTTTGGGTAAACTATGAATTCTGAAGATTTTTTTCCTACGGACATAGACTGATGTATGAAGTTTTTACAAAGAATCGGTAGGTGTATAAAAAGAATGGAAACAACCGGTTTGTAAACGCCAACAAAGTCATTTTGTGACTTTAAAGGACCTAAAACATTTGTAAATAAAAAATCTACTTTTTGTAGAAATTTCAGTTATGGGTCGGTTCATTTATTAAAATATTTAATATTAGTTATTTCTGACCAATGAGAATTTATACAGATATTAATTACAGCAGATGTGCTGCCTTAATTGCCTTAAAATTACCTAATAATTAAACTAGGCATATTAAGTAACTAAGGTAAAGGTAAGTAACTAATTAAAATAATCAGGTTCCTAAATGACTGATACCGTTTGCAGGTACCTATAAACTGCAGTATAAAATATGCCATATTTACAAGCGAAGAATAACCGGATTATTTTTATGCCAAAACTCTAAGTGCAAAATTTTAATTTTCTCAGAAACACACATCGAATTTCGGAATGTTTGAACATTGCCGTCGATTAAAATTCCACGGCTGTGACAGCATCTCTAGTCGCGTTGTCATTATGATACGTCAAATAGATACAAAATCTAAAAATCGAAAGTTCTGCATTCACAACAACGATTTGGCAAGGATCGAAAAAATCCCCGCGTCCCAATTGATATGATCAATTGGCTTATGTTATGTATGACTGGTCCGTCAACAAAATACTTACTGCGAACTGAGCAGTGAACTTAAGAGTCGTGTGACGTCACTCGATCAAGCTGTTATCAGCCGGAGTCGGAGACGAGTAACCTCTCGCTTAACCAGTTTCGCGGTCATTATGCACAGAGTTGCCAGATCGAGCAATTTCCGTATTACTCGGGTAAATACTAATATTTAATAGAGAACTTACGAGCCGTGTGACGTAACTTGATCGCGCTGTTATCACTCAAACAAGACAAAGTCGAAGACAAGTTAGGTATAACCTCTTGCTTAATCAGTTACGCTGTTATGATGCTCCAGTGGCCAGATATAGCATTTTCCGCATTTTTAAACGGACTGGGGATTTACGTAACATATTTACGGTCTTAAACTTACGGTCAAAAAACTTACGAATAGAATTACACGCAAAAACTCCCATTATGATATTATTCGTTTTGTTAATAATGTACACGAAATATTTAAATTAATAATAATATTCAAAGTATGTCGACCAATAGATTAAGCTGTCAACTAGTACATTAAGCTGTGTAGAAAATGCTTAAACATATGATTTACAGCGAAAACATTTTCTTGAGTCTGGCATCCCTACCTTGGTTTTCCCACAAGAACAATTCTTACGCATCCAATATAGAATCAGTTGTTGTTTACAAACCAACAAGCAACCATGTTAGTGTAATATTTTTGTTTAATTTAAGCCATTTTCCTAGTCTTTTTTTAGTTTTTATTAAATTAAAAAGTTAATAGTGATGTGATGTGCATCCGTAGTGTGTAAAATTGTGACAATGTGTATTAATGTGTTAGTGTTTTCGTTTTTTGGTAAGTTTTAACGCTATGTTGGCCAACTAGCAGTATAGTTTTTGCCACATACGAACAAATCTATTATTATTTTATTTTTTGTTCTTCATTACTTCTTAATTGACCATATAAGTGTACCTTATGACCATTTAAATTGTTTATGTATGGTTTCGATTTAGCAAATTCTTATCTTTTTCCTGTTTGGTGTAGGTAGGTAGGACTGGGTTTTATTGTGGATTGTTTTCGTTCGACTTGTCCGAATCCGAACTGAGTTAAGTAGGTAGATACTTACTACATCTGCAGCACCTTACCTTAGTAAAAGAGATCATCAGAATTTGATTTTTACAGTTATTAATAAACAGTATTATTACTCAGTTGTTTGGAGAAAGGATCTGTGTATGGCGGCCACTTTTTCCGACACTGCCTGGAAGCTAATAGATTGTAGGTATTCGAGTATCGCTTAGCAGAACTTTGCCTTGCATACGAGAATTCTTGTGTTTTGCACACTTTTTAACATCCAACAACAGTTTTCTTCAATAAAAAACGTAAATAGCTACTGCGTTTCCAACAAAAACATGCCAACCATAACAGTTCTGTTTTGCTTGAATTACCGCTGTGTGCGAGCATGGACAAATATATCTAGGTATATTAGAGCGGGAGAGAATGATATCTGTCCGCCATTTACAGATCCATTCTTCATTCGCTCTACATAATATATAGGTTGATTCCCTAAAAGTGTGAGGTGGAGGAGCTGCTGGTAGTACATCTTGCTAATAGTTTTACTTGTATGCTTACTTGTTTAGGTACATTCTTAGAAAAAGTAAGAATTTCTATGAGATACTAACAGAAAATAAATACTTTTTTTATCTAAAGTTCAAGTTTTTGTTTAAGAATAGACAAAAAAATTCAATAACAGGTAAATTGTGAATCTGAGTTTTGAATTCAGCCATTTTAGAAGGAAAAATTTAGCAGTGCATCGATAGATTTTAAGTTATTTTATATTTTTCCTTAACAAACATGTAACCTTTAGGTAGAATCACGAATTAAGATCCAATTAAGTAACAGAACATTGATGAATAATTAAACATCGATTACGAAATGACAACCAGTCATAATAGTTATTAAATGCCTCTGAGGTCAAAAGAACAATACAATAGACACCTACTTACTTAAACGGTGCAATATTGTAAATATTTCTGAGGAAAAAGGACGCAATACTATTGTTCACTTTTCCGGTTTTGCGGATAGATTCTTCCGGGATTTACCTTGCGATTTTTATAACCTTAGTGGGTTGGGAACTATTCTCCAACAGTTAGGCGAATTTTGAATAGGAGGTATGACTTTGACATCAAAGATATTGAGCCCAAAATATTATGGCAATTTGACACAAAATGAAAACGCGACCTCACGCGACAAATTTTTGCGCAGGTAACGTATTATTTAACACAGTTTATTCCGTGAAGATCCTACAGCAATTAATATTTTTTCGTTTTTTTCCTGAATAATTGGTCCTCTAACTAAAGTCTTGTCAGGCTTCCAATAACGGTACGTTATTATAATCGTTGACGCGCCAACTGGTGAGGCATGTTGCCCGTAGGTAATTCTTTTTACCTACATATTTTTATATTTCTTCCAGTGCTATCGCCTGTACTGACAGCAGTGGTCAAGGAGCAACAAGATGCCTGCAGGTGAGCTAATAAAACCTGGTAACACTGAAAGTGTCGTGTAACGCCGCTAGAAATAGCATTACCTGCCACAACCACAACAGAAAAAGATTTCGGGAGAGGCAAGGGTTTCGAGGATTTCAATTATGCAATCTGACTGTTGGTTGGTGATAATATTGTGCATATCCGCATATATTTTCGGACGCGGCGAAAGATCCGTACCTAGATCTTTTATGTTCGTTGACCATCTGACCTTCTGTATTTACAAATGCATACATGATTGTTTTTTTAGAGATATTCAGAGAAAATTTATCCGAAAACACATGAAAAGCAAAACCTTTCCACGTTTTCCAGGTTTGACGAGTTCACATGCGCGAGCGACGGTGCCTGCGTGAGTCTCGACGCACTATGTGACGGACAACAGAATTGCGCGGATGGAAGTGACGAGGCGGCATGTTTGCTCACAGGAATACAGTAAGTTAGAACTGTGTTCCTGAATGGTACAATTGTATCAACTCTTTCCGATAACGAAATGCATATTATGATCATCCGCCTCGATACGATCTGACCCCAAGTCGGCTTCAGAAAACATAAAACAACAAACAGAAAACAACAAACACAAACACCTACTCGTGTAACTCTGATCTAAGACGCAAGCTCCACAGAGTAGACGTGAGACGTAAGATGGCATCTGTCAAACAAGTGATCGTCGGAGATGTGAGACGTGCGTCGCATCGATAACGGCTGGCGATCGCTTGTCTGACAAATGTCATGTTGCGTGTCGCGTCACGCGTCTATTCTGTGGAGCTTGCCCCAAATTATGCAAATTATTACATGATATTAGGTTTATTTCCACGGCAGAAACCTGGCAACCGACGACCCGGATAATCTAATTGCTGGGAAACTGATTGACTATTTTGTTACAGAAACAACGTGCCATCAAGAAACACCGTTATCACTAGATCAAAAAGACAAACTAGTAAATGCAAGTAAGTGTAATAACTACAATTCAATCTTTAACCAATTACCTACCTAGTTCAGAATAGCATCTAAGATCTTTGCAAAAGTTGTCATTTTTCAAACAATAAAAAGCAAAAAATACTACTTTACGCACTCATAAATTATATTTTTTCCAGCAAACGAACTCAGTGGAAGTGCAGGGATGGTACGTGCATCAGCTTCTTCGGCAAATGCGATGGCACCGTCGACTGTCCTGACGGTAGTGACGAGACCTTCCCACTATGCAGGAAGATGCAGTAAGTATGACTTCATATTCATCATGGAATGCCAGGTTATCTTATCTGGAAACCCTCGCGGTCTTAAGCCACCTTTTTCAGTTAGAAGAGCCGGCCCAGTTCTTGATGTTACTTAGCCATTTCTGCTGGGTCCACCTGGTGATCTTTTGCCAAATGCCATCAAACATCACCCTCATACTGCAACTACTACTCAGTTCTTGCTCAGCTCATCCTTATAAAAATAAGGGAACAGCGTTCCTGGTGAATAAGTTAGGTAACTAGTTAGGTTAAATATAATTGTGTGTTTTTATATTATAGAACAACCAAAATACTCAAAGCTACTACCTATTTTGTTACAGAAACAACTATGATAAAGTCGTATTTTTATTTTTAGTGACTGTAATGATGGATCAGATAACTTCTTTCAGATGCCAGTCGAACTGGTTCCGGTGCACGTACGGCGCATGCGTGGACGGTACGGCGACCTGCAACGGGGTGCAGGAGTGCGCTGACAACTCCGACGAGCTGCTGCCGCGCTGCAGGAACCAGACTGACGAAGTTGGGTAAGCAGACACATACTATAGTTCGGAGGAACACGTTGGCAAAACGAGAGGAGAAGTGCACAAAAAGTGAGACTTATTGAATAGTTCCGATATAAACTTCTAGTGTTGCTAGTTCGGGGCCGCAAGTCTGCCCTTGATACGCTAGTCTAAGAAGAAGTCCAATGGTCAATGATCAAGAATCACCGAATGCCATGATCAGAATAAACAGGCGTACTGCATCAGGCAGATAAAATGATGCTGAAGATGGCCAATATCTTTCCATTTCCAGAGGTCAATTCAAATGCGACGACGGCCAAGTGATCTCAGCATCGGAGCATTGTGATGGCGTGGCCAACTGCGCAGACGGTTCGGATGAGACGATCAGATCCTGCGCAGCGAAGCCCTGCCCTTCGTACCTGTTCCAGTGTGCGTACGGAGCGTGCGTGGACATGGGCGCTGATTGCAACGGGGTAAGTATAGAAACTTCAATCCATAACCACAACAGCCACAACAGTCCACTGCTGGACATGGACCACCCCCTATCTGGGTATTGACATACTCACGACGCTTGGCAGGTAAATTAGCGAGCGCAGTGCAAGATGTTGCATTTACTACAGGGAACGCTACTGCCCATTCCCTGGATGACTATCCCATAGTCGCTTTTTACTACACCACTTTTTACACACGGCACCATTCAGCACAGATACTTCAATACTTACTATGAATTAGATCATTGTCATATCAGCCATAGGACGTCCTTTGCTGATATGGTGTAACGAGTAAAATGTTTACACAAACGATGAAATGGGTAAACGATATTAAAAAAAAATGTGGTGAATACAGCTGCTTTGTTTGAAACCCTAGTCTACCTACACTTATTTAATGATGGTTTGTATTGCAGGTACAAGAGTGTGCAGATGGATCCGATGAGTCAGATGAGCTCTGCAACAGAATATCACCCGGGAAACCCACAACCGTTAAACCAACAACAGTAAAACCAACTTCACAGTAAGTTTCAACTTAGATAAAATTTGGGTAAACTAACCCACATTTTTATGAAATCAAACAATGATATTGTCAATCTATTCTTTTGCATTCTTATAACCCTGTAACTTACCTTTTTATCCAGACCACAAGGAGGCAACTGCGTTCTCCCTCCTTATCCAGAGCATGGTCACTATGAAGTGGGGGGTATCCCTGACGCGGTCCCTGGACAGTCCTACCCGGCTCTCCAACTAAACATCACCTGCAACCGAGGGTACGGAGTCATTGGGGACAGCAGCATGATCTGCTTCAACGGAATCTGGTCCACCACCTCCACTCCGCAGTGTGTCCGTGAGTACCTAGCGTTAAATACCCTCAGAAATTCTTACAAAACAAAAGTTGTAGCAGAATTGTAGCCCTGTCACAGAGTAGGGTATTAGCACCAATCATGGTATTAATAGACATATAAAAAACGTCTTTTGCACCACACAAAAAACAAAGAATACAAAATTCATCTTTACCAGCAAGGAAATTCAATGTCTGTGCCGAAGGCCAAATACTTTAAAACTCTGAACTCTTTGGCCTAAAGCACAGCAGAGAAGTAACTCTCTGTGCTATCTTGTCTGGTCTATGTATAAAAACTGGACTTTCTGCGATTCCCCAGGGTTCTGCCAGTTAAATCCTCACCCCAGCGTGGAGTATCGTTGCTTGGTGAACGGTGCGGTAGAGGGCACTCGTGAGTGCAATCGCCAGGAGCCCTCTGGTACCATCGTCCGGCCGACTTGCAGGTAAAACAGACTTCTAAATTCATTATGAATGGGTTCCCAAGAGTTTGCCAGTTGAATCCTCCCTCCACTACCATCTGCAGGTTGAAAGTAAATCGTAATTGTGTGTATAGTCGAGTCACAAGAATTCAGTTCCGATGTTATTCAAACTATCCGTAGATACCTACAGTATACGCGCGAGTTCATGACCATCCTGCAATATGAGCCTCCTTGTCGCACACACCAGTAACACGGCGAGTATTACAAGGTAGTGCATATTTCAGGATGGTTACTGTACTCCTGCTTCTAGTTCTTATCTGATTGTTCTTCTTGTCCAGGGCACCAAACTACTACTACCCTAGCGTGCTGAATCTGATGAACTGCATCGACGGCAGCTGGGACTTCATCGCCATCTGCAACCCAGGTTTGAACCAAAACGGCAATAACATCACCATCCTCGTCAAAGACCAAAACAAAGTCGAGGTTTTCGTCAGTAACTTCACTTATAGTGTGCCATTGTTTGACCTCCCAGTGAGTTCTTCAAATCAAAATAGACCTACATTCAACTTTACATTACCAATTTCTGATCTTCCTAACAGCTTAACGGGAATATTCAATCTTTCTTTACCAAATATTAATATAGCTGTACCAGTGTCGACTGAAAAACCTGATAGACCAGTGACTGAAAACCCAGTAGATTCTGATTCTGACTATGACATTGATGAGGCTGATTGGAGAATGGGTAATCCCAGTAAAGTAAATGTCAATATTATTAACAGTAGCGTAGTTATTAACACACAGAACGTGCTAGTTAGAAATAATGGTTAATCTATACATATAATAAAACAGTAAAACCCGTGTGTCTGTACATTGAATAAAAATACGAAAAACTAATTGGGGGTGATGTAAAAATAGCATTAGAACACATTTCAGTAATTATCTAAATTTTTGTCTGTTTGTCTGTTTGTCCGTTTGTCTGTTTGTCTGTTTGTTACCGCTAATCTCCGAAACTACTGGACGGATTTAAATGAAACTTTTTGTATTGTGTAGCTACTAAACCTGGTCAACATCTTAGCCACTTTTTACTGCGGGAAAATCGCTCTTTCCTACGGGAAAAAGGATAAAGCGTAAAATCTTTACATTTTTAAGATAAGTTAACCGCTAATCTCTGAAACTACTGGACGGATTAGATCGAAACTTTTTGTATTGTGTAGCTACTAAACCTGGTCAACATCTAAGCCACATTTTACTGGAGGAATATCGCACTTTCCTACGGGAAATACGATTAAACGTAAAATGGACTCTTCGACCGGTTGGACTTGAATGAAACATTTTGTCGTGTAAATTCTGCTCAACATCTAGGACACTTTTATTGCGGAAAAATCGTTCATTTTCATGGGAAATACCCTTTCGGCCGCGTATGTAACACGATTACAAGTAGAATCTTTAAATTCTTTCAAAACATTTAATCTTTAACCAGGTGGATTTCAATATAGTTTTTTGTCGTGTACTTATAGTTATTAACTTATTAAGCACACAAGATCAAAGTATAAACTACTTATTACTGCCGGAAAATCACTCATTTGCATGCTGAAATGAAAGGTCTGGGTACCACGTAGATGTGGACCTCAAGATCAGTAACTATGATTTTTGCCTAAAACTATTCCGTTTTTTTGTTATCTATATCGACACATTTAATGTCAACAGTGAAAGGTCTATAATTAATAAAACTGTAAAAGTTTAGTGCTACGCAACCCTTTATACTTACTTTGAAAATACAAACCTACAGCGGCTTCATATTTGAATTCTCGCGATGTTTGTTTGTACACGATAATCTCCGAAAAGAAGTAAAATATATTGATGAACCTTTTTGTAATATGTAGCTTCTAGCATTGGTCAACATCTAGGATTTTTACCGCGGGAAAGTTGCTCATTCCCCCAAAAAATACGATATTAAATAAATATTTGTATGGCAGCCCCCTTTAAATTTTATTTTATTTCTGTGTTAAGTATTAATTGTTTTTATAGCGGCAGCAGAAATATGACATTTGAGAAAATTTCAACTTTAACTATCACGGTTTATGAGATACCGCCTCCTGTACCCGATTTTTCTAAACTACAGGCTACTATTCTACAGGCAAAATTCGATGTACATTGCGTAGCCGGTTTATTAATGAAATCATAATTGCTAATCGGCTACGCAATGTACATCGAATTTCACCTGTAGAATTGTAGCCTATAGTTTAGTTGCATGAGCCACTGGTGATAGATGGATGAACAAACAGACAGTGAAGTATCAGTAACTGGGTACCCTTTAGGTAATAAACCCTGAAAAATAATTGGAGGGAAACTTCTTTTCGTGTGGGACACCAAGTCGTTCAGCGACCCGATGAACCCAGGTGTCAGAGTTTTTCAACTGCCTACTCCAAATAGCAGGCCTCTGACATGGCTGTGTAACGACCACCGTCTTTTTAATCATAAACAGCAACCGGGGCCGAAACACGGAACCATCTTGGTTTTCTGACAATCAGATAGTTCAGAATGCAATGTCCTAAACAGACTGCGACTAGGAAATAAAAACACTAAGCGAAAATATCAACTTTTTGAGTGTCCTACCGGGAATAGAACCCGGATACCCGACAACCAACCAACTAACCATTTGAAATTGGTACTACACCACCACAGGTTCTTGGCATTCGAAGCTGTCAGTTGCACAAAAATGTTGTACGGATAGCAAAAAAGTTCATTATATATGTAACTATGGTTAACATTATTAATATCCCTGTCCGTCTATGTAACAATACGGTTAGTAAAAAAACAAATGCAAATATTTTCAGAGGTGAATCAGTCTACGAAACTAAGCAACTTTCTCCAAAAACATAGGTCGAAATAAAATAAATATTAGACCTCCCATACAAAATGTGTTGGCAAGCCGGGTTAGTTTCTATGGGTTCAGGGGTTCATCGGGCAGTTGGACGACATGGTTTCCACTCCAACTCGAGGAGAAAATTGGTATCACTGCCACCACCATGCCACTGATCAAAGTCGACAGTCATCAGTCAAATTCAAAAACTCTACGTCCACTTTACGAATTAAAATATTTTATAACTAATGATTGCCGACTCTTATATCTAAAGTTATAGATTTTATAGATTGAAAATTCTTTGTTACTTTAAAGTAGGTGTTTGGTTCATTTCCAAGTTTCATGAGCAATTAGAAGAATTTTGAATTCTTATTTAAATTAAATTTCCGACCTAAAACATACTTTTATCATCTGGACAACACGGGTCCAAAAGTGGTATTAATCTATGTAACTTTCTAAAGTTTCATAAACCTTCAAGAGGGTCATTATTTTTTTTGCCATCGCTACCGCACATTCAAGTTTTAGGCTCTTTTTCCACTACTCCTATCCGGTATGCGATAATTTCTGATCCGATTTAGAAATCTATTAAAATACTATACTCGCTTTTCCACTACACCGGTATCCAGATTTAACCGAAACGGTAATTTCCCGAACAATTGGTATTGGTACAAAAATTATGCATGCTTTAAAACAATTGTACATTCTACTATGTCGTTCGTCCGAGTTCGAGTCCGTCGAGATAATGAAACTTTACTGTCCGTTTTTTACCGGATAGGTGGAAAAGCGGTGACCGGAATTCCGGTATTTTTCGGATCGCTACATCTGATATCCGGTTACGGATCGGAGTAGTGGAAAAGGGGCCTTATGATTATGTCAAAAATCTTCAAAAACGTTGTCCAAATCGTAAATCGGTAGGTACCGGTTTATACAACGTGTTACAAAACAACCAATAAATCTCCCATACAAAGTGAGTTCATTTTGTATGGGAAGTCCAAATTTTTTTTTCATATTTCGACCCATGTTCCATGGGGAAAGTTGTTCAGTTTCATGAGTACCTTGACCTCCTTTCAGCTTTATTGGTTGTTTTGTAACACCCAGTAGACACAATAAACCGGTAGATTTGGAAGATTCATATTTTCACCAAATAATACGCTTGGTTTAATCCAAATTGTTATTTAGTCCATCTAATATTTTACTTCAAAACACCGCAGATTAGGAAATGCAATTGAAAAATATTCTTTTATTTTTTTGCATAATAATAAGTGTAAAGACATGGATAATGCAATCTTTATGCCAAACATCACTCTCTAATTTTTTTTTTGTAACTTGAATAATTTGTGTCACAATCGGTAGAAGAGGGTTGAAACCGGTACTACCGATTTTCGGATTAGCTCCGCGAAAACTGCATCGCTACTCTTTTGTTTCCAATGTTCAACTTAGCGTGGTCAAGCTGTATGCATCTTACAGATGCATGCTTTAGCGCTGCGCTGTGGGCGCCGCCATAGATTGTGCATGCATCCATTTTGATGTTTGAAATGGTGGCTGACAAATGTTTTGATTTTAAGGTCTTCATCAACGTTTATGATGATAGATAAGTGATGATAACTTTTATCAGCACTGGATGGCCTGTCTACCTGCCTGACGAGGGACACAAGGAGCATGAAATAAATATAACATATACACGAAACACAGGAAAACATCGCTTGGCGAGACGAAGTTCGCGGGCACCAGCTAGTAAATTATAAAGGCTTGAACGCACCTGCGTATAGGTAATTCAGTTCCGGTATTTTAAAAAATTTAAATAATTAGATATGACACTTGCACGTTAAATTTTTGATGTCATATTCAAACAATTTCAAATTCCGCTTCTATACTAACCAGCAGGTATCATGTCATATTTCTAAGTACTTAGATTAGTCATACCCAGTAAGTAGGTAATTGAATGAAAAGCCATATATTATTGTTGCAGGGGATTTTAAAATACTCTACATAATTATTGATAGCAAAATACGTATTATGTATTATCTTGTCCATAATGGAATACATGTAGGTATACTCATTTATTATATTAAAACTAATTCCTAACTAAACTGAAAGTATTAAATACACCAAAGACAGAATAGGCACATAGCAGGCTATAATTAGGATGTTTTATGTATTGTATTTATTTGCAATTAAATTAATAGGTACCTAGACAGACCTTTATAATGTACCTACTCATATTTTCTGATTGTTTTTTACATTATTATGAACAAATGTTTATATAATACTGATATTAACAGGATGTATGTTTTGTATCGATATTTATTTTATAAATAAATTATTATTTTTATATATCAGACGTTTTATTTCGGTCCCATTCCTACATCCTGTTAATATTTCTTACTAAATAAGGAAAAATTAACAAAATAATGAGTAAAACAGTGAGTATAATTAATTATAGTGGTGGCGGTATGTAGTGGGGTATATCCCAGATGTACCTTGCGTGTCATTGGTGGATGACATAATCTTATTTATATGTAGGTACTTCATATTTTAAACATGGTTTCAAAAAAAGCATGAGGTAGGTACATACATCGATAACACAATCAACCTATCCATTTAGGGATCGATTTCTAATGGATTTCTTAGTATTTGTGGGTATAAAAAACCATTATTAGTCGGTCTCTTATATGAATACGTTCATGTGCTGGCGATGTACCTACATCTAGTCAGAATTCGTCTAAGTTCAGTTACGGTATTTTAGACAGTATAGACTTTGTGCCTACATCAATTCAAAAGATTAAAGTAAAATATACTTCTTTAGGTCCTTGTTTAATAGTGTCTTACAATTTTCTCTTTTTTACGATGACCAATCCGTCTAATCTACCTAAGTATTAAGGGGGATCGTTACGTCATACAAACTAAAATCTGAACTTCAACCGAGTTACACATGAGCTAAACAACAATTTTATCAAAAAATCTTTATGTGAGATGAGGAAGGCACACGTAAATATGTCGCAAAACTGCTTAACGTAAAAAAATATCAAGTATTTTCTCCACAAAAAAATTAAACGTGTTTATTGCAGCAGTAGCTCCATCTATGTTCATTAAGTGGCGACACGGTTTTTACAGAAAAATCTGATGGTTAAAAAAATATTTGTTTTATTTTGCGACAATGTTATAAAAGCACGGGACTTCCCATCAAGTTTTTTAATCATAATTTTGTCTCATTTAAGAGGGATCTATAGTCATTATTTTTCATACAAACGCTTTCAACTTATCCCTCTGCCAATTCGCAACCGATCGACTCAATTTTTGGCACGGTAACTTTTCTGGACTAGATCTATGCTCCATATTCTTTTTCTGGTTGTAATAATGCATTTAAAAAAAGATATGGCCGTGGCAAAATGCTCTAAAATTATCACCAAGTTTACGCCTTCGTATCTTCTAAACATGACAATAATTTCAGCAAAACAAATGATACGGGCATATAATATTTTATTGGCAGTAAAATAATGCCACTATCAACAAATTTGGTAGCGATTTCGAACGGGGAACCTGGTAAACCCAGAACGCAAATTTTCCGGTAGCGAACTATAACTGTCTCTTTTACGGTTGCGGGACGGGTGGGATGGATAAATGAGATAGAAATATTTTTATCAACTGACAGCTCACGAACTTTCAGCTCGGTATAGTAGCCTCTTAAAGACGTAACTCCATTTAAATTTTGTATGGAAAACGATCCACCTTAAGATATTTTTATAGGATCCCGCTATAGAACCACCTTTATCGAACCAGACCGAACTCGGAGCTGGTTTGGATAAAGACTGAACTGAAAAACCCAATCGCAATAGAGGTATTTTAAAGACAATACATACCTACGTATTTCAATCAATTAAAAATATTTTTCATCCAGTAACCAGTTCCATCCAATTCCTACCAGTAAGTACAAATCAACACAAAAAAGTGTAGAACACATTGGCAGCGATTTAATTTAGTAGTTCAAAGATTGCAAATTTTTCTGCTGAACTTAAGACGCTTTCCGCTATCATTCCACAATACCTTGCAGAATGCGGTCGTGTCACACCTGGAGGAGATCAGCTCATCATTGACGGAAGGTTTGCTACGCGCGGGGAGCTGCCGTGGCATGCTGGAGTGTACCGCAAGACCACCAACCCTTATATGCAGATCTGTGGAGGGTCACTCGTGAGCACAACTGCTGTCATTTCAGGTACTTACTTCTGGAAACTAGCCCATTAAAAGTTGCCGCGGCACGCCGTAGTGTAGCGCAAGACCAACTTTTCCATGCAGATCTGTGGAGGGTCCCTTGTCAGCACAATTGCTGTCATTTCAGGTACTTACTTCTGGAGACTAGCCCATTAAAAGTTGCCGCGGCACGCCGTAATGTAGCGCAAGACTAACTTTTACATGCAGATCTGTGGAGGGTCCCTCTTCAGCACCACCCCGCTGTCATATCAGGTAGCTACGAATATCAGGTCATTATGAAAGGTTCGCGACGTGCGGAGAGCTGCCGTGGCACGCCGGAGTGTACCGCAAGACCACCAACCCTTACATGCAGATCTGTGGGGGGTCCCTCGTCAGCACCACTGCTGTTATATCAGGTACATACTAGGGACAACCGATGTGGCGCAGTGGTTAGTATGCCTGCCTGCCACGCAAAGGTTCCGGGTTCAATTCCCGGTGGGGTCACTCACAAAGTTGATGTTTATCACTTTGTGAATTTGTTCCCAGTCTGGTTAGGACATTGCAGGCTGAACCACCTGATTGTCCGCAAGTAAGATGGTTCCGTGCTTCGGATGGGCACGTTAAGCCGTCGGTCCCGGTTGCTGTCTATGATGGCGGTCGTTACACAACCATGTCAGAGGCCAGCTGCTTGCAGTAGGCGGTTGAAAAACTCTGACACCAGGGTTCATCGGGTCGTTGAACGACTCGGTGTCCCACACGAAAAGAAAGAAGAAAGAGGTACATACTTCTGCAGACCAGCTCATTAAGACCTGCCGTGGCACGCCGAAGTATACTTCCCGCAAGACCACCAACCCTTACATGTAGATCTGTGGAGGGTCACTCGTCAGCACCACTGCTGTCATATCAGGTACCTACTCCTACAGATCAGCTCATCATTGATGGAAGGTTCGCGACACGCGGGAGCTGCCGTGGCACGCCGGAGTGTACCGCAAGACCACCAACCCTTATATGCAGATCTGTGGAGGGTCCCTTGTCAGCACAACTGCTGTCATTTCAGGTACTTACTTCTGGAGACTAGCCCATTAAGAGTTGCCGTGGCACGCCGTAGTGTAGCGCAAGACCAACTTTTACATGCAGATCTGTGGAGGGTCCCTCTTCAGCACCACTGCTGTCATATCAGGTAGCTACGAATATCAGGTCATTATGGAAGGTTCGCGACGTGCGGAAAGCTGCCGTAGCACGACGGAGTGTACCGCAAAACCACAAACTACCAACCCTTACATGCAGATCTGTGAAGGGTCCCTCGTGAACACAACTGCTGTTATTTCAGGTAAGTAGCTACCATACCATGCCTGGTACTGAATTTCAAAAAATTACCTTATATCCGTTAGTGAACGAACAGAAGCTATCTACAGAATAATCTGAAATGACCAGGCGCGTAGCTTGTAGAACTAGCAGTCCATGCTTTCTTTCTTTCTTTCTTTCTTAATCGGTTCATGATCATGATAACAGCTTGACCCTTTCTTTTTCCAGCTGCTCATTGCTTCTGGAGTGACGTGGAGAAGCAGCTGCCGGCGTCCAACTATGCGATAGCAGTGGGCAAGCTGTACAGACCCTGGAACAACCCCAAAGACCCTGACGCACAGAAATCTGATGTATGTTTTCTATTAACTACTCACGTTTTGGAAAACTTGTCAAATTTTCCACCGCAGGCTGGATTTGAACCAGCTACCTTCGTCATCTGTACTGGCGAAGCCTCTATCAACTGGGCTACAGCGGCTCACTCCAAGCCCGTGAAATTTGCAAGTGAATTTTGAGCTCAATCTACCAGGATAGTTTTTGCAACTAATTCCCAGAGACTAATATATTCTCTACAGATTGTATGTAGCCAAAGCGATGAAAACCCGCAATAAATAGAATACCCAAATGTTAAAACACTGCCCGAGTCAGGTATTCAATTTTGCATAAAATTTGACAAGACGTAATATCAGATGCAGCTTTCTCGACAATAGGCTCTTTACACATAGCAATAATATTTATCCTGTCGACTAGATCTTTATCTTTTTATTTGCAGGTGAGAGACATAATACTCCCGAAGCGGTTCCAAGGCGCCGCCGCGAACTTCCAAGAGGACATTGCGATCATGTTGCTGACGACAACGATAGAATACAAGACGTACGTGCGGCCCGTCTGCGTCGACTTCGACGTCAACTTCGAGAGGAAGCAGCTGCAGAAAGGACGCATGGGGAAGGTAAATCACACTTCACAGTACACATAGGAAAGAGGGAACATTCAAGACATACAGCTGCCGTCAGCGATAGAGTAGAATACGTGCCTACTTATGGCCCGTGTGTATCATTCGCTTATTCAATGCCACGCTCAATCGCCACTTCATTTTCTAACAACATATCTAGAGCTATCGGGTCGTTCAACGATTTGATACAAAACCAGTGTTTGAGATTTGATCAAAGTTCACCTGTATAAACCAATCTCCCAGAATATTACTGGCATTAGGTACTTACTATTATTTTGCAGGTGGCAGGCTGGGGCCTAACCGGTGTAGACGGTGCAGCATCTCCAATACTGAAGGTGGTGGACCTGCCTTACGTGGAGATCGATGAGTGCATCGCCAATTCCCCGCCAGGGTTCCGGGAATACATCACCAGCGACAAGATCTGCGCTGGATACACCAACGGTAAGCCAACAAAACACAAACAAATGCTCTTGGTAAAAACAAAAAAGTGCTGAAAGTGGTAGATCTGCCGTATCTACGTGGTGATCGACTTGCTACAACCACGTGAAAAGCACGTACGCTTCACTTTACCTGCTTGTGAATACTGACATAGAGTTCCTCATGACAGATCCTAGTGGGTTCGTCTTCCAAAAAATTGTTTATTTCTTTTCCACTGGACTACCCACACAAGTAATTCTGGAAGGGCGCTCGCTCCCCATCAAATACTAAATAGTCAGGTGTAGGCTTGATAGCCTCGGGGCTAAAACTGTAAAGTCGCTCTGTAAAAAAACTGTGTGCTTCTTCTTCTTCGAGTGGGTCACCTAGACAACGACCCGATGAATTTCATTCTTTAAACGGTTCTGTTTCCCGGCAGGCACGGCGCTGTGCAAAGGCGACAGCGGCGGCGGGCTGGTGTTCCCGGCGGAGTCGGAGCGCGGCACGGAGCGCTACTACCTACGAGGAGTGGTCTCCACCGCGCCCACCAACGAGCATGCGTGTAACGCCTTCACGCTGACCAGCTTCACGCAGCTCATCAAGCACGAGCACTTCATCAAGGAATACGTCAGGCTGTAGATAGTTTAGTAATAAAGAATGTTCCGACTCTACTCTTTGTTTGGCTTTTCTCTTGCTACTAACTGCGAGGGGTGGTCTCCACAGCGCCCACCAACGAGCACGCGTGCAACGCCTTCACGCTGACCAGCTTCACGCAGCTCATCAAGCACGAGCATTTCATCAAGGAATACGTCAGGCTGTAGATAGTTTAGTAATAAAGAATGATCTGACTGTTGTACCCTTTGTTTCTTTTATCTTGCCACTACCTGCGAGAAGTTGTCTCACCAGCTTCACGCAACTCATCAAGCACGAGCACTTCATCAAGGAATACGTTAGGCTGTAGATAGTTTAGTAATAAAGAAAGATCTGACTGTTGTACCCTTTGTTTGTTTTATCTTGCTACTATCTGTGAAGGTCTCACCAGCTTCACGCAGCTCATCAAGCACGAGCACTTCATCAAGGAATACGTCAGGCTGTAGATAGTTTAGTAATAAAGAATGTTCCGACTCTACTCTTTGTTTGGCTTTTCTCTTGCTACTAACTGCGAGGGGTGGTCTCCACAGCGCCCACCAACGAGCACGCGTGCAACGCCTTCACGCTGACCAGCTTCACGCAGCTCATCAAGCACGAGCACTTCATCAAGGAGTACGTCAGGCTGTAGATCGTTTAGTAATAAATAATGATCTGACTGCACCCTTTGTTTCTTTTATCTTGCTACTACCTGCGAGGAGTGGTCTCACCAGCTTCCACCAACGAGCACGCGTGCAACGCCTTCACGCTCACCAGCTTCACGCAGCTCATCAAGCACGAGCACTTCATCAAGGAGTACGTCAGGCTGTAGATCGTTTAGTAATAAATAATGATCTGACTGCACCCTTTGTTTCTTTTATCTTGCTACTACCTGCGAGGAGTGGTCTCACCAGCTTCCACCAACGAGCACGCGTGCAACGCCTTCACGCTCACCAGCTTCACGCAGCTCATCAAGCACGAGCACTTCATCAAGGAATACGTCCGCCTGTACATAGTTTAGTAATAAAGAATGATCTGACTGTTGTACCCCTTGTTTCTTTTATCTTGCTACTACCTGCGAGGAGTGGTCTCACCAGCTTCACGCAGCTCATCAAGCACGAGCACTTCATCAAGGAATACGTCAGGCTGTAGATAGTTCAGTAATAAAGAATGATCTGACTGTTGTACCCTTTGTTTCTTTATTCTCGCTACTACCTGCGAGGAGTGGTCTCACAAGCTTCACGCAGCTCATCAAGCACGAGCATTTCATCAAGTAATACGTCAGGCTGTAGATAATTTAGTAATAAAGAATGATCTGACTGTACTCTTTGTTTCTTTAATCTCGCTACTACTTGCGAGGAGTTGTCTCACCAGCTTCACGCAGCTCATCAAGCACGAGCACTTCATCAAGGAGTACGTCCGGCTGTAGATAGTTTAGTAATAAAGAATGATCTGACTATTTACGCATTGTTTCCTTTATTTTGCTACTACCTGCGAGGAGTGGTCTCCACAGCTCCCACCAACGAGCACGCGTGCAACGCCTTCACGCTGACCAGCTTCACGCAGCTCATCAAGCACGAGCACTTCATCAAGGAATACGTCAGGCTGTCGATAGTTTAGTAATAAAGAATGATCTGATTGTTGTACCCTTTGTTTATTTTATCTTGGCACTATCTGTGAGGAGTGGTCTCCACAGCTCCCACCAACGAGCACGCGTGCAACGCCTTCACGCTGACCAGCTTCACTCAGCTCATCAAGCACGAGCACTTCATCAAGGAGTACGTCAGGCTGTAGATAGTTTAGTAATAAAGAATGATCTGAATGTACTCTTTGTTTCTTTCGTCTCACTACTACCTGCGAGGAGTGGTCTCCACCGCGCCCACCAACGAGCACGCGTGCGTTCAACGCCTTCACGCTCACAAGCTGCACGCAGATTATCAAGCACGAGCACTTCATCAAGGAATACTTCAGGCTGTAGATAGCTAATATTATAAAGGCGGATGTTTGTGTGTGTGTTTGTTACGACATCACGCAAAAACGGCTGATTAGATTGACATGAAACTTTGCAGAAATATAAAAAAAGGGCATCTGGAATAACACATAGGATACAAATACAAATACAAAAATCTTTATTCAATATAGAATATAAAATATTACTTATTGATAGTCAATATTACACAGAAATGGATTAGTCATTGTAAAAAGGAGAAATTTGCAAGGCACAATTTTCTCCTTTTCATAACAATTTTTTATTCCTAGTATAAACGCGGCTCGGGCGGGATAAAAAAATAAAAATAAAGGCACTGCCTCGGGGCTGGCCAGGCTAACCACACGGCATGTAACTTTAGGCCTCAACGACCAGTAAGTGAAAACAAAATTCGGTCAAGATTTTAAAAAGGCGTTACATGCGTATTGTTAGTCGGACCTCCTGGACAGGAAAACCCCCCAAAAACCTGCCCAGAAGTGCTCCTATTCTAAAATTTGCAATTTTTGTAATCCCTAAGCTACCCTAGCTAAGTTTGAGAAAAAAAACATTAATGGTAATAGCCGAAAAACGGCTCGACGTTAAATTAAAAGTTAAAGAAAAAAAAATTACAGTAGAATATTCTAACTGCTTCGTCTTAAAAAAAATTCTTTATATAAACATATAAAACTACTCCCATGAAGATTTATCTTGCATATAATCAGATATTTCATAATAGCCTTTCTTGTACATTTTTTGTTTTATTACTACTTTAAATTTATTTAAGGGTAAATCTTGGATATTTTTTGGAAGCTTATTATAAAAGCGTATACAATTTCCCTTAAAGGATTTACTTACTTTACTAAGCCTGCTTGTATGTGCTACAAGTTTGTCCTTATTTCTAGTGTTAAAGTTATGTCTATCACAATTTTTCTCAAAAGCAATAATATTTGATTTAACGTACACTAAGTTTTCATATATATATTGAGACACAAATGTTAATATATTGATCTCTTTAAATTTTTCCCTTAAGGAGACTAGAGGCCCTAATTTATAAATTGCACGAACAGCCCGTTTCTGCAGTACAAAAATGTTTTTCACATCCGCAGCATGACCCCATAATAATAAACCATAAGACATTAAGCTGTGGAAGTAACTAAAGTAAACTAGTCTGGCAGTATCTACATCAGTGAGATATCTTATCTTTTTAATTGCGTATGCTGCTGAACTCAGTCTCTTCGACAATTTCTCAATATGTGGCCCCCATTGGAGCGAGGCGTCCAAAGTTATACCTAAAAACACTGTTGAGTCTGCAAGGTTCAACTTTTCATCCTTTACTTTAATAATTGTTGTGCTCGGTTTGACGTTAGGTAATACAAACTTTATACATTTAGTTTTCTTTTCATTCAATAGCAGGTTATTAACTGTAAACCAATTAACTACTTCGATTATAGCGTTTTTCACGTCGTCATAGTTGAGTTGTTGCCTCTTTACTCTAAAAAGTAATGAGGTATCGTCGGCGAACAAAACTATATCATGTTTTTCTTTAACAAGATAAGGTAAATCATTAATGTATACAAGAAACAGGAAAGGACCAAGAATCGAACCTTGTGGGACGCCCATGCTTATGTTAGATCCTGATGATCTTTCACCATTGACCTCAACCTTTTGGATTCTGTTGTTCAGATATAATTCCAAAAGACTAAGAGCCTGATCTTTTACGCCGTAGTGACTTAGCTTCCTGACAAGAGTTTCATGATGGACACAATCAAACGCTTTGGACAAATCACAAAATACACCTATTGCATCTTGAGATTCCTCCCAGGCATCGATTATATGGTTGATGAGGTCAACACCTGCGTGAGTAGTAGAACGACCCGTGTAAAACCAAATTGCTGTAAGTGCATCAAGTTATTACGATAAAAATGTCCTTGCAATTGATTTAGAATAACTTTTCAAAAATTTTACTAAGTGTTGGTAGAATAGATATAAGTCTAAAATTAGTGGGGTCAGTAGTACTACCGGCTTTGAACAGCGGAATAACTTTGCTATGCTTCATCAAGTCAGGAAACTGGCCACTGTCAACACATTCATTAAAAATACATGCTAGACATGGGGCGATACAATCAATTATAGAACTTATAATCTTGACAGAAAGGCCGTGCAGATCTGAAGTCTTTTTCATTTGTAAAGTTTTAAATACTTTAATAATTTCTATGTTACTGACATGACGGAATCTAAAATGCTTGTCGCAAAGGCTTACATTTTCTTTTAGAACAGATTCAGCGAGATCGGGGCATGAGTTTAACGATTTGGTGGTCGAAACTGGAATATCGGTAAAAAAGTTTTCAAAAGCCTGAGCTACTTCCGAGTTTGTCTTTTTTATTTCATCATTTATTATGAGTTTCAAGTTTTCATTACGTCGTTTAGATTTTCCAGTTTCGTTATTTACAAATTTCCAAGTGGTTTTTGTTACGTTAGTGCTGTTTTTAATATTATTTTTTATGAAGTTTTTTTTTTTTTTTTTTTTTTTTTATTTATGATGGGCTTACTCTTGACCCCAATCTCACCCTACAGCAGAGATGGGATCTACGGTGGAGCGAGCTTGCCCAGAAGATGCCTATTCACTCTAGACTTAAAGAGATTCAGGTTATATGCACTCGGAAATACAGACGCAGGCAGGGAATTCCATTCTTTAGCCGTGCGCATAATGAAAGATGATTTGAAGCGCTTAGTGCGTAATGTGGGTATATCAACTAAGAACGGATGGTAGCCGGCCGTGCGTCTGGATGTCCGATAGAAGAAAGGAGACGGTGGTATGAGCTCATGCAGCTCACGCGCACACTCTCCGAAGTACAATCTGTAGAAGACCGATAGGCAAGCAACCTTGCGGCGGTGAGCCAGGCTGTGAAGCTTGGTCGCCACCAGTTTTTTATCGCCTATTAATCTCTTGGCTCTGCGTTCCACCGAATCCAGTGCAGCAAGTTGGTATTTAGCCGAGCCATCCCAAAGGTGACAGCAGTACTCCATGCAAGATCGGACTTGAGCTTTATAAAGAGTTAGAAGCTGTTCAGGCGTGAAGTACCGCTTGACTTTATTCAGGACGCCCAACTTTCTAGCTGCAATTTGAGCCTTGGACTCGATGGTGGTGCCGAAGTTGAGGTCAGAGGACAACTCCATGCCAAGGAGTTGAAGAGTGTTGGTCACTGGAACAGATGTACCCCGAAAAGTAGGAGAAAAGGTGAAAGGACTCCTTTTGCGGAGAAAAGACACGCCTGCGTTTTGAAGCATTAAAGCTGACGAGATTGTCTTCGCCCCACTGGGAGACGTTACTTAACGTCAGGCTCGTACGCTCAATCATAGCCTTTCTCAATCTTTGGATTTCATCACCACTGGCTCCTGCGCCGGACAGATATTTCTCGGTGACAGTACTGTCATCTGCGTACCCAACAATTCCTGAAGATAGAAGGTCATTGATGTGCAGCAGGAAAAGCGTCGCGGAGAGTACAGACCCTGAGGAACTCCGGCGTCAATAGCCTTGAGGTCAGAGGAGCAGCCGTCTATGACCACTCGGATCGACCGTTCACTCAGAAAGTCAGCCACCCAGCTACAGAAGCCAGTGGGTATGCCGTACGCTGGAAGCTTGCTCAACAGACTCGCATGCCACACCCTATCGAAGGCCTTTGAAATGTCCAGCGAAACTGCTATTGCTTCGCCGTGGTTTTCAATGGCCTCGCCCCAGCAATGCGTTACGTACACTAGAAGATCTCCCGTGGAACGCCCTCGGCGGAAGCCATATTGACAATCACTGAGAAGATCATTGTCTTCGAGGTACGAAAGCAGTTTGCAGTTCAGAACTCTTTCCATAACCTTACAGAGTACGGAAGTGATGGCGATCGGTCGATAGTTGCTAGGGTCGGCACGGCTACCCTTCTTGGGCACAGGTTGCACATTGGCAAGCTTCCAAGATTTTGGTACAATTTTTGACACGAGAGAGAGGCGGTACAAGCGTGTCAGTACAGGAGACAACTCAGGCGCACAATACCTCAACAATCTTGCTGGTATGCCATCAGGACCACTGGCCTTGTTCACGTCCAGACTGCGAAGGGCTCTACGGACCTCTTTATTGTGCACTGTGATCTCAGACATCAAAGAATCGCAGTGAGGTAAGGTGGGTGGATATTTCGAGCCAGCGTCTATACGAGAGTTGCTCGCAAACAGATCGGCAAATAAATTTGCTTTCTCTGCCGCGGTGTGGGCAAGCGACCCATCAGGTTTCTGCATTGGAGGTAGTGAGGGACGGCAGAAGTTGGATTCGACTGATTTCGAAAGGGACCAGAACTGCTTACTACCCGGTGGGTGTGATGCAAGCTTTGCCCCAATACGGCTAATATGGTCGAACCTAGCTTTTCGTAGCACCCGTTTGCAATACCTGGCGGCGGCATTATATGCTCTCTTCTTTGCTCGCACTCTTCTCGCTCGCACTTTTCGATCACGAGCTTTTACCCAAGCTTGGTAAGCGGACTGTTTACGAGCCTCAGCTCGAGCACAGTCCGCATTGAACCAAGGTTGGGCTTTATAACCGAGCGGGATATCGGAGAAAGGAATGAAATATTCCATTCCCTGCCGGATTACAGCTGTGATCGCATCAGCGACGTATGAGGGTCTTCCGAAGAGAAACACATTTGCCGCCACGGGTATGAAGCAAAGAAAGCACGCATCTCGTCCCAGTCTGCTGACTCGTATCGCCATACTCTCCTCGTGCCCCTAGGGTGTAATCCGGAGGAGAGCAGATGGACACGGATTTCACCACACAGTGGTCGGATGATCCCAGCGGAGCCGAGACCGAAACCGAATGTCTGTGCGGATCAGTTGTCAGCAGAAGGTCCAGGCAATTGGGTGTGTGGTCTGTGATATCTGGTATACGCGTCGCTTGTTCCACCAGCTGGGTGAGATCTAGCGCCAATGCTAGTTTACGCGCCTCTCGCCCAGCATGGTCAGTTTTCTGGTATGGGAACAGCCACTCTTTATGGTGAGCATTGAAGTCCCCCAGAAAAACAAGCTCTGCTGTTGGATATCGCTGAATTGCTGTATCTGCCGTCTCAGAGAGGTACTCCATGAGTCTAGTCGTCTCCTGATCTCCGCTGTGCGAACGATAAACACTGGCGTAGAGAGTTTCTCTACTCCAGTGTCAACCAAAAGCCACAGCACTGGAAACACTGAATTCTCAAAGCCACGGAGACGATTACAGCAAACGTCAACGCGAACATACACACACACCCTGCACGCTTCTTAAACTTGTGCTCAAGAGTGTAACCAGGGTAGTTGAGGTATGCCACGTCCAACGGTGTTGCTATCTGCGTCTCCGTTACGAAGAATAAGTGCGGCTTCTCGGTCTCCAGGTGGTGATGGACCGGGTCTAGGTTTGTGTGTAGACCTCGGATGTTCGTGAGGTGCACTTTGAGTGGGAGGAAGTGTTGCCGTTGGTCAAACTTTTTCTTCTTTTTTAGCTTTTTCATGTTTTTAAAAGAGTTTTTGTGGGGGAAAGAAAAGATAGTCGAGGCGCTGCTTAGAAACCCTACTCGTACCTTTCGGTTCAACTGATCAGAGAGGGAACTCGCTTGGAGACTGCGGGGACGCCCGAGCCCCCCCGATAACACTCCACCGGGTCCTCCCATCCAGCCGCCAACTGGCACGGTGGAGTATACCGGGATTTTTCACAGTTGGCGGGGCAGCCTTTGCGCGTGGCTAGCGCGCAAGTCGGGCCCCCTACTGACTGCGGTCGGCCAACGGCTAAGACCGTGCCTCGGATCCCGCTACCCTCCAAAACGAGTTACCGGATACAGCATCACCTAAAGACAAAGACCGGTTCCGGCAGCGCAACTGACTACATTGCTACCCCCAATGGCACTGGCAGTCCCGCACACCGACGGAACACAGCAAGGCTGTTTGGCGCCGGACTCCGGCGGGATGGTGGTCGCGAGCCAGGCGGCCCCTTTCATGGCCTACCACCGCTTTTGGGATCTTCAGCCGCCAACACGTATTGTGAGGACGTTGCCCGGGGTGGACCGCTAGGAGGTAGACCCCACCCACCCCAAAAGTTAGATTTAGGTACTGTACAAACCTGCTTAAAAGTTTTAGAATAACGTTTTACGTATTCAGCAAAAGATTTAGATTTATTATATGACCTTTCATCATACAAATCATACAATTTTTCTCTACTTCTATAAATTCCTATCGTGGCCCAATCACTGAATAATTTTGTGCTAACTTTAATTTTCTTAGATTTAAATACATTGTCATATTCTGCTTTGGCAAGACTAAATACCGAGTTATATAATTTATTTGGATTTTCATCATAATATAAATCAGGTAATTTTTGTATGATATTTTCTCTGTAATGATTTAACCTCTTTTCGTTTACAGGAACACATGTAATATCTTGTTTAGGTGCCTTTTCAATGTTAATTTTGAAAGAAGCTAGCTGACCAGTATGGTCAGAGCTTAATTTATTTATGACAGACGCGTCTTCGGGTTTAATATTTGTAAAAATATTATCTATGCATCTGGCTGAAGTGGCCGTGATTCTCGTAGGCACCGAAATAAGATGTACGAGATCGTAACATAAAAATAGTGATTGAAACCTCTTACTTATACTAGAATTTTCAAGAATATTAATATTGAAATCTCCACAGACAATTATTCCTTTATTGGATTTTATTACTTTATTTAAAGCCTCCTCCATAACTTCTTCGAAGGAATCATATTTAGCATCAGGTGGGCTGTATACGCTCATTATGACAATATGCTCAAGTTCTACACAGGCTATTTCAATAGTTCGCTCAACGGATAAGTTCACGATATCAGTGCGTTCTTTGTATTTAAACTCGTTCTTAAGTAATATTAACGAGCCACCGCGTATTGCTGTTGATCTGTTGAACGAACTAGCTACCCGGTGATTACTAAAACTGAACATGAGCTGATAATCTCTAAGCCAATGTTCAGTTACACAAAGTATATCAATATTAAGACAAATCATGAAAAGTTCAATTTCTAATTCCTTACTTATCATGCCTTCAATGTTTTGGTGTACAATCTTTAAAACACGGCTATTGCAATTTTTATTATTATTCGTACAATTTTTGATATCATTATTTTTTAAGCTTTGTTTCTGCAAGATAGACTGACTTAGGTTAGTAAGTGACATAGAAGTAATGCCAGAATTACTCTCTGTTGTCTTAGGAATTAATTTAAAGTACTTGGAACCGATTCCAAGGTTATAAGGTTGATATTCTGCTCAATAGAAGCAGTTGTCTGGTTAGCCAACAAATTGGCTGAATGTTTAAAAGAATAAGATAGTAACTCTGCTATCTGTCGTTTATAAACTTTAGATAGATAATATCTATCCTTTGTTACATTAAAATATTTTCCAATGAAATTATTGGTGTCAATAAAATGAAATTTGTCAGGATTGCGACATGTTAAAGTATGTAAGTACTTGTTACACCAATGTCGAGTATTATTTTCTAAGTTAGTCATATTTTGGCTATAGGGCAAAGCAAAGAAAATCACTTGTTTGACATTTTCCATTAAATACAATTGGTTTGAAAATAAACCAGTCTTTTCTAGTTGCATTACCCCTTCTGCCACTAACGACGCGAGGTAATGACGCGGGCTCGGGACACACGGCCGGCAAGGATGAGCTTGTTGGAATTTTATTACAATCGCATTGATTGTTTGTCAAAGATTGAGCACTGTTACTGTGCTGTTACTATTATATTTACACGACTCCAACAAACTGTTCATAGCCAGCACATGCTCCTTTATTTCCTTACGCGCTGAATCATATTTAATAGAAATGTGTTCTAAAGATCGTTTTAAAGCCGACATTTCTGACTGGAGGCGCTGTGTGTCACGTTCATAATTTTCCCTATTTTGTTCTAATGTTGAGGTGCAAGATTTAATATCATTAATCAACTCAGTACGTTCCTTATTACAATTTAAATTATTGCAAAATAGTATATTATTATTACGCCTAATTAGTGATTGCGTTTTCTTTATAAAATTGCTAAGTTTAACAATTTTCCTTGTTTTTTTCTTGCTATAAGACAATGAAGTTATGTGTGAGTTAGACATGTGCGCCGATGATAAAATGATTGGCGGCGGCGTCTGGTCCAAAAAAGACCGGCGGCGGCGGCGTAATCGGCGTGAAATCGGCGTAGGTATAAATTTAAAATATTTATGCAATAAATCAAAAATAACTTTTTTCAATAGAACTGTTGAAGGTTTTGAAAAAAAAAAACTACATAGTAAAACCGTTGAAATTCCTCAAGATTCCTTAATTTAATCTGGAGTTTATGTGTACTAGTTATTTTAGTAACTTTACTGCACTGAAAAATACTAGAACTTTAATTTCCTGATTTGCGTAAGAAACCATCATCAAGAAACCGCATGAATGGGAAATTAATTTTATTACATTGATCTTTTGATATTGTTTAATGCACAATTCTTGCGTTAAGAGTGAAAAATTGAAGGTTGCTCCATGTTCCAAACCTCTTGCGGTCACTAGTGCAGCATGCATCCCATAAATAGTGGGTAATCGGAAATGGGTATCGATTGACTTGTATAATGCTGCAAGATACGAATTTAGTGAAATCACTCCAAAATTTTCGTCACGTCCAGCATGCTTAAGGTGGAAAGTATAGGCAGTTATCAGCAGCAGGTAACTAAATACTGTACTGTATTTTTACTTTAAATACTCTACTGACGTAGAGAAAACTGAAACCAGGTAGGTAGGTTAAGGAGATGGGTCTCTTACATTTATCACTCCAGGGGCATGCACTCTCAATATCTATGGATGTATCAATATGGAAGCAGGCAAAGATCTTTTATTTAGGGCTTCCGGTACTCTAAATCATGAGCGAAGGCTATACAGTAGGTTCTCTTGATCTTAGAAATCTTACCAAATCGTGTAAGACTAGAAATAACAACTTCTACCTCAGTACTCTCAAGGAACAAGACAGAAAGAGAGATTCAACATTATCTGAATCTACAATAAAGATACCTACACCTCCTCTGGGAATCGGGTACCTACTAAACTAACTAACTACTAGCAAGGTTTTAAACGGCAGAAAATATTTCAAATCACTAGGCAAAAAGTGCATCGCATTAATAAAGCAGTCATAGACCGTCTATATTAGCAAAGAATACAAAATAAAACTATATTAACTATACACCTACATATAATAATATCATTGAACTATACTCGCTTTATTAGCGGGTGACAGATTGACACTAAGGTCAAAGGTTTTGAAATCTGCCTAGTCTTAGTAAACAAAATTACTTAAATACATTATTCCGAAGATGAAAGTATGTCTGACACAAATTATACGAAAAAGTCACATTTAAATCCACGCCGATTTCACGCCGGTCTATCTATGGGCGGCGGCGGCGTGACCGAAATCGTCGGCGGCGGCGGCGCGGCGGCGCGGCGCACACGTCTAGTGTGAGTTATTAAATGGGCTGTCACACGTTGTGAGGTCAATAGTTTCGACTACTTGTGCCTCAGTAGTCTCGACCGATTGGTGCTGGGTGAGTGAGATGGAAGAAACCGCAACTGTAGGAGCGACCAGCTCGTCGAACAGGGACTGGGTGGTAACTGCACTTTGTGCAGACTTCAGATCTTGAATTGTCGTATTTAATAAGGTAATTTCCTTGTGTGCATCGCGTAATTCGTATTCCAGGCCAGTGATACGTCTCAAGGTGTCTTCAAACGCATTCCCGTCCCGGTCAAAGTTATCCACTATTCCTTGAAGCTACCTACTACCTATACTTTTTACCACTAGCGGCGTAAGTTAATCCCGAATTTAGTCAAAATACTTCGGATCGTCATACCGGTACCAAATTTTAGTATGTTAATAAACATGACATAAGCTCTAGAAAACCGCCGGGAGACAAGCTGATGAGGGCCTGTCTCCCGCAGAAATGACGTCATCAAGATGGCGGCCGCCGCATTTAGAAAACTGCAAATTGTTTGAAAACTTTAAGTTGCATTGTCATGTGCATGGTATCAAATGAAAGCTAATTAATTGTTCTACATATTTGTCTTGAACTACGACCAGGTCCATAGCATAATTTCGTATTTAAAAGACTTTATGTAAAAAAAAATCAGCAAATAATTTATTTGTGTGGCTATAGAATTCAAAATAATCATTTTTAACAAAAGTGACATAGAAGAAAAGTAACGTTCAATGCAATAGCTACAAAAATTTTAAAGCACTTTCTTGTTCGGATAAAGAGAACTTAAGTTACACTGATTTGAGTACAACGCTGTCTCTTTCCGCGCCACGACTATTTGTTGTATATGCACGGGTATGGTGTCAAATATAAGGTAAATAATTGTTCTGCATTATTCTTCTGAAGCACAACCAGCTACATAGCATAGTTAAAGAATTAATATTAAAAAAAGAACTTTGAAACCTATTTTTTGTGGGGTTATAGAAACTCAAATAATACTTACTACGCTGATACAGCGACTTAAAGTGGATTTTGGCCTACGCTGCAACTGCACGCCACACTTCCCTGTTCTGCGCAGTTTGCTTCCAATCAGGCTTTTGAAGTGAGTGCAGGTCCTTCAGAATTTGGTCAGTCCAGCGATATCTAGATCGTTCGACAGGAACTCCGAAACAGGTTAGAGGCTTTGGAGGTCAAAAAATGCATTGAAAAAGGCTGGGAAATTTCCGAACCCGAGCGAGACACACTAAAGAGGTGAGACTTAAGATCTAAGGGTAAAAGAAACTACACTGAAAGAGAAAATGGTGGACACAATGATGCGAAATAGATGTAGAAGAAAGAAGCGGAACAAGTTAGTGGCAGGATAAAAACGATAAATTGTACACAAGATGCAAGAATCCAATAAGAAATGCAAAAGGACACTTCCTAGAACGCAAAGTTGGAGAAATAAAAACACCAATCAGATCTAGTGAAATTCGTAAATTTTATCAGGAAATAAGATTGGTCAAGAAAGGATATCAGCCCGTCGCTCAGTTTCTTGCAAATGAGGAAGGATACGTCGTTTCTGACCCGGAGAAGCTGAAAACTGAACGGTACAAATATTTTAAGGCCCTGCTAAATTGCTCGCTGATAGTTTTCAGTCTAAATTAGCGAGATATATGTGAAGCGGAAAGCTATTATGCACCTGAAGAACAACAAATGTCCAGGGATTGACGACATGCTGGTAGAACTGTGGAAGTATGGCAGAGGAGCACTACAGTCGCAAATGAGAATATTGTTACTCTAGAAGGAAGAAAATCTGCAAAAAGAGTGGAATATGGGAGTTATCTGCCCGATTCACAAAAGAAGCTCTTGAAATAAATTCTCCAACTATAATGGTAGGTACCTATCGCGCTACTCCCGACTACCTACAAAGTACTGTCTTCTTGTCTCTCGGATGCTTTTGAAGTGGACACAGGGCTCAAACAAGGAGACGCGCTATCACCTATGTTGTTTAACTTGATGCTCAAACACGTGGTCCAAAAAGTTCGTTGATGGAGTGGAGTTAAACGGAATACATAAAATAATAGGTTATGCCGACGACCTGGCCCTAATAGGTTGAAGTGCTGCAGACGTGAAAGCAATGGCCAGTAAACTGGATGAAGAAGGAAGAAAAGTAAGTCCCACGGTAACCCATGACAAGACAGAGTACCTCCACATGAGAAGATTCAAGAGCGCCAAGACTAAGAGAAACAACCTTATAGCCAATGACACCTCCTACAAAGGGGTGAACAAATTTAAGTACGACAAAATCAACATTCGCGTCCAGAATGCCCCAAGGTACTCAGCAGCCCTGCACAATGTGTTGAAATCGAAACTTGCAGGATAACAAGGGTTCGTATTTACAAGACCGTCATATGACCTTACCTTAAGGCCTAATAATGTACGGATGCCAAACATGGACGTTATCCTTGACGGAGGAAGAAAAGCTCTTTATATAGGAAAACACTACGGAAAATCTTGAGACCAACTCAGAATGAGCATGACACTTTTAGAAATAGAAAAACAGGGAGATAGAGAAAATCATCGCCCAATACCATCGGGGAGAGTGAAGCCGATAGGCTGCGCTGGCTGGCTTGGCCACGTCGAGCAGATGGAAGGGGTCGGCCGACGGGCAAGCGTCGTATCGGACAACCTACGTATAGATATCGCTGGACTGACGAAATCTTATTTCCTGAAAATTTGCGAATTTCACTTGATCTAATTAGTGTCTTTATTTCTCTAATTTTGCGTTTTAGGTGGTGTTTTTTCGCATTTCTTATAGTATTCTTGCATCTTGTGTGCACTTTATCGTACAACTCTTTATCTTGTTCCGCTAGGATTTTGTGATTTCTCCTTTCTTCTACATCTATTTCGCATCATTGTGTCCACCATGTTCTCTTTGAGTGTCGTTTCTTTCTCCATAAGATCTTAGTCTCACCTCTTTAATGAGTCTCATCGGGTCGTTAAACGACTCGGTGTCCCATACGAAGAGAGAGAGAACGTGTCTCGGGTTCGGAAATTTCCTAGCCTTTTTCAATGCATTTTTAGACCTCCAAACCCTCAAACCTGTATCGGAGTTCCTGTCGGAAGACCTAGATTTTGCTGGACTATCGAAATTTTGAAGGACCTACACTCTAAAAGCCTGATTGAAAGCAAACTGCGCAGAACACGGAAGTGTGGCGTGCAGTTGCATCGGAGGCCAAGATCCACTTCGGGTCGCTGAGCCAGCGGAGTAAGTAAGTATTATTTTAGTTCCTATAACCCGACAAAAAATAGCTTTTAAAGTTTTTTAATTGTTGTAACCATGCTATGTACCTGGTTGTGCTTCAGAAAAATAATGCAGAACAATTAATTACCTTTCATTTGACACCACACACCTGCATATACAACAAATAGAAGTGGCGCGGAAAGAGACAGCGTTGTACTCAAATCAGTGTAACTTAAGGTCTCTTTATTCGAACAATAAAGTGCTTTTAGATTTTTATAGCTATTGCATTGAGCGTTACTTTTCTTCTATGTCACTTTTCTTAAAAATGAATATTTTGAATTCTATAGCCACACAAATAAACTATTTGCTGTTTTTTTTTTACATAAAGTCTTTTAATTACGAAATTATGCTATGTACCTGGTCGTAGTTCAAGACAAATATGTAGAACAATTAATTAGCTTTCATTTGATACCATGTACATGACAATGCAACTTATAGTTTTCAAACAATTTGCAGTTTTCTAAATGCGGCGGCCGCCATCTTGATGACGTCATTTCTGCGGGAGACAGGCCCTCATCAGCTTGTCTCCCGGCGGTTTTCTAGAGCTTATGTCATGTTTATTAACATACTAAAATTTGGTACCGGTATGACAATCCGAAGTATTTATCGGCTAACTTACGGGACTACACGGAAAAATGTCTCATTCTCACGGGATCACGCATTTTCCAATATTTTTGAAATAGGTGGCGTGACTGAGCCGATTCGCGTTTTAAACGTTTTCGGCGAAAACTAACAGCGACATCTCTTGGCGAATAATGCTTTCTTCCCGCGGAATAATAGGTTGCAGCAGGTGAAACCGCTGACGGGCAGCTAGTGTAGGGTAATAAATAAAGAATCAATTAAAGAATGATCTGACTGCACTTTTTGTTTCTCTGTACCTATGATGTCTACGGCGTCTTTAAAAATTGCCTTCAAAAAGGGTGGGACAGAAAATTGTATTAACCTGTGGGACAGACAATGAGACTAAAAACTTCGTCAAGATCCAACATGTAGAGTTAAATCGCAAGTGGTTCGTCTTCAACGAGCACGCGTGCAACGCCTTCACGCTCACAAGCTTCACGCAGCTCATCAAGCACGAGCACTTCATCAAGGAGTACGTCAGGCTGTAGATAGTTTAGTAATAAAGAATTATCCGACTGTACTCTTTGTCTCTTTTACCTTGCTACTACCTGCGAGGAGTTTTGTCCACCGCGCCCACCAACGAGCACGCGTGCAACGCCTTCACGCTGACCAGCTTCACGCAGCTCATCAAGCACGAGCACTTCATCAAGGAGTACGTCAGGCTGTAGATAGTTTAGTAATAAAGAATGATCTGACTGTTGTACCCTTTGTTTCTTTACCTACCTGTGAGGAGTGGTCTCCACAGCGCCCACCAACGAGCATGCGTGCAACGCCTTCACGCTCACCAGCTTCACACAGCTCATCAAGCACGAGCACTTCATCAAGGAGTACGTCCGGCTGTAGGTAGTTACGTAGGTTATTAATAAAGAGTGATCTGACTGCACTCTCTGTTTCTTTGTACCTATGTAATCTACGGCGGCGCATTTTTTAAACATTTCAAAAATTTCCTACATCAGGCAGTACAGCAAAATGTCTAAGAACAGATATCTAACCTAACCTTTGGGACAGACAATTACCTAGACTGAAAACTTCGTCTAGATTTAAAATGTATAGATAAATCGCAAGTGGTTCTGCTTCAACGAATACACACTTGCAAAATTGGCGGGCTTGGAGTGAGCCGCTGCTGTAGCCCAGAGAGGCATCGACAGTACAGATGGCGAAGGTCGCTGCGCTGGTTCAAATTCGGCCTGCATTGCAGTGAAAAAAACTTCTGTATGTAATAAAATAACAGTATCTAATAAAGAATGATCGGACTGTACCATCCTGTGAGGAGTGGTCTCCACCGCGCCCACCAATGATTTTTATTTTTGTATGAAAATAGAAAATTGCTCATATTTTCTTACAGCAGGTAATTATTTCTTGAAAAAGGAAAATTAGGGACACGCCCATGGTAAACGAAGCCGAACCAATTAACATGATTGGGCATCTTTCCATTCAGTTATCTGATAATCAATTAAATGGGCAATTTTTGGTAATAGACATGTGTTCGTTACTTGACGAGGTGGTGGCTCAGCTAATGAAACGTCATCTTGGCACGGCCACAAGACGAATTAAATAATACGGTTACATTTAATTAAGTACAAATCTCTTGAGGGTCTGATCTACTCACAAAACTGAACAACTATTGTTAGAAACTTTTCTTCAAAATATGAAAGATTTATTACCTCCCATACTAAGTGACACACTTTTTCAGCATTTTTGTATGGGAGGTCCAAATTTTTTTTTCATATTTCGAAGAAAAGTTTCAAACAAAAGTTGTTCAGTTTTGTGAGTAGATCCTCAAGAGATTTGTACTTAATTAAATGTAACCATATCTGAAATGGCTCTTCGAAGACCGTTGAAATTTTGCATGAAGAATAGACAATTAAATGGTTAATTTTTTGAATACCTAATCAGATCTTCGCCAAGTGGTTGCATTAATGGGCATTAATGGTGACCTATCCACAGAAAAGTCATTTTGGCACGGCCGCTACAAGGCCACCTATCACAGGGAAATTCATTTAATCGGCAGGGAGAGACAATAATTAGAGGTCAATTTATTTCTCACCATCAAACTTATGGTACCTATAGTAGTCGTGTTAAAATGATGCACAGCATACCTTTCAGAAATAAAATCCATAGAAGCTCGGTTAATGTTCGAAAGTTACCTGTGACAGTGGATGGCTTGCCTGAACCCAGGGAGATAGCAGAACTTTTCGCGTCTAAGTTTAAAGTACAGCCTATGCCGGCCACGAAATCTGTAGAGACACCTGTAAACTCTGGTGATGATCATCCAGAGTTTACTATTGAAGACGTAGCAAAGGCCGTGCGTGGGATGAAACGAGGTACGTCCCTGGCCACGACAGCTTGAGTATTGAGCACATATTGTACGCTGGTGAGGCACTGTGGTCAATCCTATGCGTGTTTTACAATCTGTGTGTAAAGCACGCATATTTACCGGATAACCTCATGAAAACAATAGTCGTGCCCATTGCTAAGAATAGGACAGGTGACTTAGGTTTGTCGAATAACTATAGACCTATCTCTTTGGGTACAGTCATAGGGAAGGTGTTTGAGCGTCTTTTGCAGCCCGAACTGATGAAGAACATATGTATAGATGATGCTCAGTTTGGTTTCCGTCCCGGGGTTTCAACGGATTCAGCAATTGTCAGTCTCAAGCATACTATCGACTATTACGTTCGTCGTGATACGTCGGTATATGCTTGTTTCTTGGATCTGAGTCGCGCATTTGGGTCATTATTCAGATTTCGATTCTCCGCGTAAGCTGCGTGGCAAATTTTAATTTAAGCAATTTGAAGATGATGACAATGAAATATAATTCTGTATACTTTCACGATTATAGAACAGTTTGGTGCTCCTTGCTAGCACAATTACTTTTCAAGAAATTCATTTTTAAAATTTTGTGTGCCACGCAGATTACAAATCAACCCACGCAGATTACATAGCCAATTTTATCTTTGTATTTCCATTAGTTTTCTATAAGTTTTACTTGAAACATGATTATTCTTGACTTTAAGTCTAGGTTGTAAGGTAAATATGGAGTCTGTGATGGAGACAAGTCATGGAAAATAAGTCTTTATCTACTACCACAAAAAGATTATAAGGTTTATGATTTAGGAATCAACAGATTTTGATTTTGGAATCAGCAGGTAATTAGTTCCTGTCTTTCAGTGTGCATAATGAAAGATGATTCAGAGTGCTTAGTCCGAATTGGTGGATTGGCAACTAAATATGGATGGTATCCCACCAAATGTACTTACAGGTTTTCTATGGTGGAAAGGAGCAGGTGGAATAAGGTCGTGGAGGTCTTGGTTCAGCATAATTTTGAATAAAAATATGATGCTAGGCAGGCCATCTTGCGACAAAAAGCAAGGATGTGTAGATTGGTATTGACCCTCGTATTGACCAGATATGTGTCGTATTGAGTTCCATCAAATCAAGAGCAACTTATTGACTAAGTCATCCATGGGGTGGCCGGATTTCTACACACAGGATCAGGCTTGAGTTTTATATGAATTCTTTAATGCAAACATAATAAATAACAATTAATGATACTTAAATTTAGTTACAAGGGTGAGCTTGTAGGCTTAGTTTTATAAGAAAGTAGTCATTTTCAGGCTCCGAAGTGAAATCGAAGTTCAGGATTGATGACAAATCAATGCCCAGTCAAGCTATTTGCAATGACAGAAATAAGTGTACTTCAGAAAAGTAGTTGTCTAGTCGAGAGGACTACTTTCAGATGCAATAAAGCATTACATGAGACCAGGGCTTTCTCTATAGAACGCAATTTCCGCTCTGCCGATTTGGACTTGACAATGTCTCTGTGACGGTACTGTCCTGCATACCTATGAATACCAAACTGAAGTAGTTAAAAGCTGTTCTGAGGGAAAAAATCGCCGAGAGACTAGAACCTTGAGGACCACAGGCATCAATGGCCATGAGGTCAGAGAGATAGCTGTTATTAATTACAAAAACCAGCTGGGTTGTTATAAACAGGAAGCTTGCTGAGGTGCCAGGTCAAGGTGTCTGTCAGACCTTGTCTAGCTAAAAGCCTTCGAAACGTCAAGCGAAATGGCAAGTTCGCCACATTTGCCCAAGCTTACGCAAAAAGATTCCCAGTAGTCTTAAGTGAAAGTCATATTGACGGCCGCAGTCTTCTTTCTTCTTTCTTTTCGTGTGAGACACCGACTCGTTCAACAACCCGATGAACCCTGGTGTCAGAGTTTTTCAACCGCCTACTGCAAGTAGCAGGCCTCTGACATGGTTGTGTAACGACCGCCATCATAGACAGCAACCGGAACCGACGGTTTAACGTGCCCATCCGAAGCACGGAACCATCTTACTTGCAGACATTCAGGTGGTTCAGCCTGCAATGCCCTAACCAGACTGGGAACAAATTCACAAAGTGATAAATATCAACTTTGTGAGTGATTCCACCGGGAATTAAACCCGGAACCTTTGCGTGGCAGGCAGGCATACTACCACTGCGCCACATCGGTTGTCCGGCCGCAGTTGGTAGGGGCAACTAACAAGTTAACTCACCATGGCCTAACTCCGTCAATTGCAGTAGATTTAAATAATATCAGGAAGATTTGACTCTCCACAGACATTGTGTCGCTCAGGACACGGTAATGGAATACGCAGGGTTGCCTAAGCCCTATGCGACCCTCTCGGCCTCCCTGGCTGGATCCGCAAGAAAGACAGGTCAGCTGCAGGTGTTTGCTGCACATTAGACTTATATGACACGCTTCTGATGGAGACCTTCTTCCTCACCATGACGTAACAGTAAATCGAGCTAACGCTATCGCCCTGTTCATGAACCAATGATACCTACATAATCAAGTTAAGGGGGCTTTGGCATTGTACTTCTTTTAGAACCTCCCGTCGACAAATGTCACAGTAGCGAAATGTCCCGCTTGAAATCGGGACATTTTGCTAGTAGCTAAATGTCACACTCGCGTAATGTCACATTCGCGTAATGCCACATTCGTGTAATGTCAGAATCCCGTATCGCGTAAACTCACGGTCTCTTTTAACATTACAAATGTTTTTAATTTGTTATTTTTTTTGTATTTCATAGTGGGTACTAAGTACGTACATAAACAAACTTTTTGGATTATAAATTTTCTGATAACCGATCTCTTTAGCCGCTGGGAATTAGAAATGAGTCCGTTTTATAATTTATTAAATAATAATCCACCCATATTCCTACTGGATAGTTAAAGCGAGAGGGTGACATTCGGCTACAGGGACATTTAGCGACAGGGACATTTAGCTACAGGGACTTTAAGCGAGAGGGACATTTAGCTACAGGGACTTTTAACGACACTGGGACATTTCGCTACTGTGACATTTGTCGACGGGAGGTTTTAGAAATAGGTAGTGCAAGCGGAGATAAATTTAGCAAGATTGTCAGCACAAGAGATAAATCAGGAGCACTATGTCTCAATACAGCCGCTGGCATATTATCAGATCTATCTTACAGTTTTGACTTTTGGCCTCAAAATACACATCAAGCCTATGATACAACGATCACTGGCATCAAAATATTGCTGCGAGACATAGTTAGGTGGTTGAATAGAGCCCGTCCAGTATGTTTTGATAAAACATGCACTCAAATCCATCAAAATTGGTAAAAATTCTTTGTCCAAGTGTAACGATATGAAAACTCAAAAACTTGATGATATTTGCCAAAAGAATTCTTTTCCTGTGTTTTTTAATGAATATTAGGTAAAATAATAGTATTTAAAATGGTTATTTCAACCTTTTCTTTAACTCTTTGAACCATTGTGTAATCTGCGTGGGAAGAATTGTAAGCTGCGTGGGTATTTTGCCATGCAAATTACTCCACGCAGATTACAAAAACAGAGTATTTTTGATAATAACTCGGCCATCTTTTATTGAATCTTAATAAAATTATAGACCAATAGTCCCGACTATATTACAAATCAGCCCTGTAAAAGACGAATCTCTAAGAATATTAATTCTAGAAGAAATTTGAATCCACGTAACTTACATGCAAGGGTAGTAAAACTTGTGTCAGCCCTTATTTTTGGAAATATTTTTAGTTCTTGGCACTGAGGTGCCCATTCACTCTGCTTGATTATTAAAGCATATCATAATAATTTGAGGAACAAAAACTCAGCTGGATACGGTTATAATCTTAGAAGTTATGAGCGATTTTACCACGCTTAGGCTAACTGCCCGAAATCGTGTGACCGATACATATTCGGGTTTATTTTTAAAATTACACGCTTAACATATTTTCTTCATCTTTCACCTAATATATTGCTTTATGACGATTATTTTGATATACAATAGATACGTACAAAACATAAGGAAAGTAGTAAAATCATAATTTGTAAAAAGTTTGTGCGAGGTGTGACACGCGGAGAACACCAAAAATCCTCCCGTTTTCAACTTTCAGACTGGGTTTTGAAATACTAAGTGAATATAAAATATGACTTTTTAATCGATTCCACATAGGTATTGAAGTGTTAAATCATGTCCAATCGATCGATATGTCCAAACTTGTAAAGTTTAGCATTTACAACCCTGTGACCGAAATTTTCGACCCTTTGAAGAATGACCCATTTGATCTAGTGAATTATGATATTCTCTGGAGCAAATTGCGCGACTCTGGTGTCTCTGGAAGCATTGTTGATCTGTTGGGGTACTGGTACGGAGGCCAAACAAATCACGTACGATGGGGTGACACGACCTCTAACGCCTACATGTTAGAATGCGGAGTTCGCCAAGGCGGGTTGACGTCTCCGGACCTTTTTAATGTGTATGTTAACGATCTTATCGGTGAGTTGAGAAGCACTAACATTGGGTGCCACATCGATGGAGTATGCGTCAACAATCTCAGCTATGCTGACGATATGGTGCTTCTCAGCCCATCGATAAAAGGGTTAAGCAAACTTCTTTCAGTCTGTGAGAATTATGCAGATTCTCACGGACTGAAGTATAATGTTTTAAAAACAGAGATGGTTGTTTTCAGAGCAGGGAAGGGTCCGGAGACAATTCCAGAAGTGTATTTGAATGGTTCATCGGTTCGGGTCGTGAAGAAATTCAAATACCTCGGACATATTGTGACGGAAGATCGAAAAGACGACTTAGATATGGAAAGGGAGAGACGGGCATTGTCGGTTCGGTGCAACATGATCGGACGACGATTTAATAAGTGCAGTAAGGAAGTTAAGGATACTCTCTTTCGGGCGTTTTGCCAATGTTTTTACATATGCCAGCTGTGGTGCCGATACAAGAGAGTATCCTTTAGTAGCATGAGGGTACAGTATAATGATGCATACCGTATCCTCATGAAGTTGCCAAGGCACTGCAGTGCATCGAGTATGTTCGCCGAATCGGGAATGCCCGACTTTTTTGCTATTATTAGGGCGCGTATTTCTTCCTTTTGGGAACGATTGCGATGCTCTGGTAATAGCATCCTACAAGTTGTGACCCATGACCTATCTAGTCCACTGATAAGACACTGGATTATGAGTATGACACACAAGGACGCAAACAAAAAATGACCACTTAACCGCTCTCGTACAACCTTTTGTTGTACTTGCTGCTTGTTTTAGATTTTAAGTTTTTATTTATTGTATTTTATATATTTTTGTACTATTGTACTGTGGGTTTATTGCCTTTAATAAAGAACTTATTATTATTATTAATTATTCCACATAATACGGGTAGGGGACGTAGGGTGTAGGGGACAGTTCTCCGAATAGGTACTGATAGGGTGCATTGAGACCATTAAGATGAAAAACTTCCTGTAAGATATTTTTTCAGGAGACGTAACCATTTGACCTCCCATACAAAATCACGATCAAAATAAAAATCTATGTCTCCTGAAATATAAGGTGTAAAAAAATCAACTGCAAATATTTTAAGGGGTGAACCAGCGCATGAAACTGAACAACTTTCCCCAAGGAACATAGGTTGAAATATGAAAAATATTTGGACCTGCCATACAAACTGACTTGCTCGTCTGGTACAGTTTGCGGGAGGTCCAAAACTTTTTTTCATATTTCGACCTATGTTCCTTGGGGAAAGTTGTTCTGTTTCATGGGCTGGTTCACCCTTTAAAATATTTGCAGTTGATTTTTTTACATCCTGTATTTTCTTACGGGAAGTTGTTCAGTTATGTGGTCTGAGTGCACCCTATCAGTATTCGGAAAGCTGTCCCTTACACCCTATATAAAAGGAAGGAGTCATGGAATGCTACGTGGGCCGTGCCAGGGAGGAGGGCCACACCACACCGAAAAACCTTTTTCATTTAGCGGCCGAGTCAAACCCCAGTGGTAAAGGTGTAAAGTTACGTAGGTAAGCCTGGGCAAACCCGAGGCAGTAGTGCATTTAATTTTTTTATTTGGTATATTTAACCTAAAATTTAATAAATAAATTATTTTGTATTGTTAAATAAAACGCAACATTTTATTTTAAGCATACTACTATTTTATTAGCTCATTTTATTACATAACAAATCACAGAATATTGGAGGAACTACCTAAACAAAATAAGCAATTGTACGTTACCTAAATCAGTCTCAAATGCTTTAAAAATTAAATATCCCTATAGCTGTTTACGAAGACTTCCCGCTGTCTGATGATGAAGACTTGTCCTGGATAGGGATAGTCCTTTCTTCAATCGGCTCCGATCTGAATGCAATCAGCTTCAACTTCCCCTTGTCAAGATGGCACTCCACTCTCTCTGGAGGAAATCCCTCAGGAAGCAGGAATCTTCGCTCGAAGTGACTCCGTGTCCATCCGTCCTCCTTCTTTATCTCTTTCTTCCCTTCGATCATCACCTCGTTACCGACTGTCTTCACCTGAATCTGGTCCGGCGTGAAGTTCTGAACATCCAAATGCACCTCCACCTTTTTCCCGTCGACTTTCACCTCGGAATCAGAGTAGACGCCTTCGATGCCATGGAAATCCTTCTCCAGGGGAGCTGTCACTTGGCGAATAAACTTCACCGGGTCGCGGAAGAAAGGATCTCTGGATAATGCCGTGAACGGATCTTCCAGAATCCTCGCGATGGGGTCACGGTACGCGACGTTCCTCAAATGGCGTAACCAGTACGGCATGAGAGACATTTTCGCAGATTTTGTTCACTTTTCTTCGCAGAGAGTTTTTGTTTCGCACGCTTTGACAATTTCAAACTGTTGCGTCAAGCGCGCGCTCGCCCGCTTTTATACCCCGACGCGACGCGATCTGTGTGCGAGAAGATGAACGAATCGCCGCGAAAGTTCCAGTATAGACGAGATACAGAAGGGAGCGAAAATTATTTTCAGAGCCATCTATGGTCGAGTAGCAGAACTGTTTGTAAACCCTCTTTGTCTTACCACGCCATCTATGTGGCCGCCGTTCAACTAGTTTCTCGCTTATTTTTTGTGACTGATGAATAAATAGGAAGGCTTAGATAACGTACGTAACGTAGCCTTTTGGCGACAATAGTTATTTTCTTACGCTACTTTTATTCTGAAACAGTAAGTTTCCATTTTAATAAACCAGGATTTTTGTTGCTAAAATAGCATGACACTGCCATCTGTTGGGAATTTACTCAACTAACACAAGCGCAGTAGCTGAAGGTGGTTATGCTACTCTACAATAGGTGGATTTTAAGATAATTTGGCTAAGTGTGCGTTGGATTCTCACTAAATTTAATAATAATGCTCTCTCGCTCTCTCTGGTATCGAATAGCGAGACTATTTTTATCAGGTTGAATGTTCGAGTTGAATGCCCTGAATGCAAATGTAAATAAACAAGCATGCTGCGCTGGCCCATTGTGTCCCTTTTAAAATATTATTTATCAGAGTAAAAATCTTCATAAATGATTTTTATGGAGTTTGTCTATAGGTATTGGGCTAACACAGCACATAATTTACTGCTGTACCAAAGTCTCGACTCTACATTCTGACGAAAATATTGTGCAATTCTATGGAATACCTATCTACCGTTGCTATCTACCTACTAAGTAGCAGGGTTATTTTAATTTTATCTGATGCAATCGTGCCGCATGTATTTACTAAAGACAGTTAGGTAGGTACAAAAGAAAATTCTGGACTTGCTATTGAAACAATGTTGACTCTACATTATCTCACGATAATAGGCTTGACACATTTAAAATTAATTTACTCTCTTGGGATAGTGTTTTCTTTTTAGCCTGTAAGAGCATACAGCATAACATAACACACATAAGATAACAAGAAGTTAGGTATTTATGTGGGTAAGGGTTCAGCGTTACCTACAAAGTTGCATCATAATTCTGTATTTCATCTCATAAAAGCATAAATAAATAGGGGACGGCCCATGTCCAGCTGTGGCCTTTTGTGGCTGTTATGGAATATGAAACTAACTTAGGTATCCGGTTTTTGCTACGACTCTTCCAGATATTTCCAGAATTTTCCCGACTCTACAATCTACGTTAGATGTCTTACTAGATTGTAATCTTGTCACCCGACTGCCTCTGTAGGGTTATGATTTTCGAGGGTAAGTATGTATGTATTTATGTATGAGTATATACCTATATTATATATTTAAATTGGCTATATTGCCTGGCTATATTGAAAATTCATAAATTCAATATGGAGGGCATTGCAAAATACAACTTTGAAATTACCGCAGCCGGGTTTTTGTTTTTGAATACATCTGCTTGTTTAAACTTACACTTACCAAAGAATTGTCGATCGTTTTGCTCCAAGCCCTTATTTTTATACTTACAAATAAATTTGCTCTTCCACTTTTCCCGCAGTTAGATCAATTTTACTTAATTGCGTCAATCGAATCAGTTTGCCAACTCTATTTTCTGAGTTTTTATATTATTTTTTCCAATTCACATCATTAGAAATGTACCTCGTATCATGCTGACTTTGCAAATCTGTGATGTGGTTTCTGTTGAGATGTGAGGATTCTGATGATTATGATACGATGATGATAATTAAATTACTTATGATGATGAATTAGATGGTGAAATGTCCGTGAAATGGAGTTAGGTGTCATCATTACATTTCCATGAAAAAATAACATACATACATAAATATCACGCCTATATCCCTTGCGGGGTAGGCAGAGCGTAAAATGCTGTAAAAAAAAAACGGCCTTTTACAAGACGTCGTTTGAAAGTCGTTCAGACGACTGTAGGTAAGTATATCAATATAGCGACAGGTTTTCAGCCTGTCGCCTAAAATTGCAATACACATCAATTCTCAAATCCCTTAGTCACTGCTTACGACACCCACAGGAAAGATATGGGGTGATGCTATTCTGATTCACCACACGGCAATTACTTATTAGAAAATTCCGGTGTTTTCCAACCAACTGAGTTCCTTGAATCGTGATCAGTTACTTACCTACGTTACCAGTTTTATTTTTAAACAATTTGCAGTTATTTACCATAACCAGGCGTGCACACTGAGGCGACTTTTGAAGGCAACTTATTGGAAGTCCCTTTAACACACGTGGAAAAGAACGAGAGATCCGTGAGTCACCGGAAAACAAAGTCGCCTGTGTGACCGGGCTCTTAAAGATGATGAATGAATGATGTTCCGCAGATCTTAAAATTAGGTAAGGGTACCTGCCTAGGCAAGCAAGTCTTACCTTGTGGTCTTACCTTACTAAAACATGTTAAGTTGTACTTATTTTGACAATGCGTATAAGTCCTTTAAAAAATTGTGATGGTCGAGCAGTTTTTTCGGTATTTCTTGATGACATGACAAGGGTCGGTAGAGGTAATAGTAATAAGACTAGAGATGTGCCTGATGCTTCAATACAAAATTTACTGGTAGCTACACTCCATTTATTCCCGTTCTATGACATATCCAGACACCAATAAAATAATATCCAAGTCCTATTAGGAAAATTAGAGAAATATTCCACAAATACCGATTGAACCCTAAAGCTAAACTCGTATAAACCACATTCGCAACGCTCACTGTTTATCCATCCCATTATTCTCGATAACTAGGCTAATCCTAAGAAAATATTTGTTCTGTAGTGCGAAACACGTCAAGCAAATCACCCACTGACCAAGAATATAAAGTGAAACAATCTTAGTTCAAGATCAGTAAAGGCTTAGAACACGCTATCTATCACCCATAAGGGTACAAGTTGCTATCATAGCAATAAGTCCGCCTTTTTGTCCGCCTGTTGTTTCTGTGTCTTTCTAACGATAAATAATTTTATTATCATTTAAATACTTAAAAAACTTCTTAGACTGAAAAGTTGTACCAAAGAAAATCCATTTAAAGATGGCTCGTGTGATATTTTTATGTGTAGTAGCATTTAGTGTGGTTTACAGCGTTTACAGCATGCCTACTGAAAATAAAGCTGAAAATGATAACACGGGTAAGTTATTCTAAAATTTCTTTACCTAAATTCAATATTCGTATTACTAATCCGAAGGCAGTTCAAGAATTAACTGCATACGTTCAACTCCCTTAAACAGTCTGTAAAACAACTACATCTCTTTTTTTACCCCAGAGCCGTGATTTATTCATAAAAATATCGTTGAACTATTCCCACTATTATCTTCCTTCTCTTTTTCCTGAAAATAAAGCAGCCTTTTCATACGAGTGGGGTTTCAACCCAAGTCAACGCTTCAGTCGCGTGTTCAACACATAGTCCCATTCGCTTATTCATAGATTATTATTTAATAAATTGACCCAATTATTTTTATGCAATCATTGTAGACATCCAAACACCCATGACATCAGACCAGCAGCACCACATCTGGAAGCGGTACATCAACCAGGACATGAACTATGGAAGCTTACCATCCCCAGGGTTGTCCAGAATGAGGACCAAGCGATTCATCAACCAGGACCTGAACTTCGGAAGTTTCCCACCCCCAGGGCTGTCCAGGATGAGAACCAGGAGGTTCATTAACCAGGACCTGAATTTTGGAAGCTTCCCATCTCCAGGACTGTCCAGAATGAGGACCAGACGATTCGTCAACAAGGATCTGAATTTCGGAAGCTTCTCATCCCCAGGACTATCAAGAATGAGGACCAGACGATTCGTCAATCTGGATCCGACGTTTGCAGTTGCTGATGTGGGCGCTAAGATGAGAACTAGACGGTGAGTTGGCTAAAAATAGAAATACATACCTACACAAAATAGAAACCTATAGAAATACTAGTTTATCTATTAAGAAAAATAAATTCTCTACTTTTTGACCACTAGCCAGTCATCCAGTAGTCACAGACTAATGAATCTTAGTCGAGATTCCTGTCATGAATGGTACAGCTACTACAGCTATGATGGCAGTCATCCAGCTTATAGGTACGTTGTTGATGAAGTAACTCTAGGGAAGTAACTTTCTTCTCGTTTCTGTTACGGCTAGATGACTCGGGCAGATTTTTAACACCTATTGTTAGTTGTTTAAATATACTTAGACTATGAACTATTATTCTAAAGATTACAATGTATTTTTAGGTCGTCAGAGGAGTGTGAAAAACTGCGTCTGTGCCAGCTACACGCGCGATCGCAGCGCAACTTCATTTCAGCATTCCAGCTTTATTTCGTCAAGTAAGTTTCACAATTAATCGTATAGCTTGAGAAACAGCATTCAATGTATTCAAAAGCCTGTATTTTTACATCTAATGGTGAAAGTTGTCCTCATATTAACAAGCATTTATGCACAAGTAGGTATCTAACCTTGATACGGTAAAATAAATTCGAGAAAAGGGTGGTACGGCCGAGCCGCTTTCAGCTCGACTTGGTAGACGTAACATTAAAATCACGCATCAGTTTTCTTAATTGTTTACAAAGTTCGATCTAAGTTTCTAGGAGAAAGATTCATAAGGACATTACAATACTTAGACCATTTGCATACGAAGAAACCTAATTGTTCCTATTTTGTTCTATCAACAGTAAAGAAAACGCCAGGCTATGGGATCACCAGTCGCGCAGCGCCGCCGAATGCCGTCGCCGGTTCAGCGGATGCCACCGCTATTAATGATCACTTTCTATGATTATGTTATAGCGAGGTGCTGTAAGCCGTTCTTAGAAGAAAATTTAGAATGAACTGAACAACCTGACTAATAAAAGAAAAAGACCCGATATGGCCACATTATTGTTGACATCCTGCTCAAATGTCATGTAGGTAATATGAAAAAGACGCAAACAATAAAGTTGCCATTTCAGGTCCGTTTCTTTTATAAATCAGGTTATGTTATACCCAGTTCAATAAAGAATGGGTTTATAAATGACGGCACGGCTCCTATGTCTACATGAGTCGTTTTGCTATCAGTCTAAATAAATATAATAATACAAACAATTACTATGCTCTCACAAGCATTTTCTTACAAAGGTTGTATGTAGTCTCAGACAACCACCACCCTAAAACATTTTTAGTGTCTTTGTAATGGGTAAAACATAACTGAACAAGTAAAAATAAAAAGCTCTTTTAAAATAACAGTCCATTTCATTTATTATCCTTATGTACACTAAACGGAATACTTTTGCACGTTAAACTTACGTCATATCAAACTAAGTAGTTTAGAATGTTCTATGAATTTGGTATTGTCTTTTTTATAGGAAATATAGTTGACAAATAAGTTAAAATTTGCCTGATATGAAACTTAGTTCAATATAACGTAAGTTGATTCAACCAATCACCAAATAAATACATTTAAAAAAACAACAATCAAATCACATTTAAATAAATTAATAAAATGATATCCTGTAACATTATTTTGGTGTACTTAAAACTTAATTATTTTGAATGGAATTGAGCGTAAAATAAATAAAACTTACATAATATTCATTAATATTGTTCTACAGTTCATGAAAACTTACTGTAATTAACTGTATACTTGACTATCAGTTCTTCACTTATTTATAGGATCAAGTATTTCAATAAAGATGTTCAAATTTTCGTTATATTATGTTCATATTTACTCCCCCTTTTCACTATTTATAGTATGGAATAATGCCATATTGCATCACAATTATTTCAAATTGATGATAAATTATAAGCTTTAACGTTTGTTCAGCACGATAAATAAGATGATTTGGTTTGTTACGATTATTTCTTTGAACATTTCGCCTTTTGAGCAAAATGCTGTAAACAAACGATGGTAACTTTTTGTTTTAAAATCTTGACGAATCAAATAATATACAAGACGAAGTAGGTTTTTTAGGTTTTTTAATTTAAATATAAAAGTGGGCGAGTTCATACAGCTCACGCTTTTTCACAACAAATTGATTGACAACAGACTCCATATTTTTCCACACTTCAACCACATAAAGTAAGGCCAACCAGACGAGATAAAAAGTGTAAACAAACCAGAAAGAGACAGCTGACATTATACCATATGACAGATAAGGACAGATTGTAATAACTGTCACCGAGTCATACAAAAGTTGTTTATATTAATTATCTCGCTTCGTTGGCCATACTTTACTTTCTAGAATATAGAACTACATACAATGAACTCCCAAACCTTACAATGTTTTCTTCTTGCTAGTGCGCTTCCCCGCGGCGTTGACGGTGCTGAGGATGTGCTCGATGCTGGCTTTGTCTAGTAGCTCCTGTCGGGTCTGCCGTGGTTCGCGACTGCTGGAATACAAACAGACAGGTGAGCGAGCGCAGTAAAACATGTTACATTTATAGGGAGCCTTGTTGTCTAAAGTCGATTATTTTACGATGCTAACGGGTAGGAATGAGGTAGCGGTATAACTCGATTTTTATAACTGTGCGCATGGAGTTGTCAAAATACGGGGTTATTTTTTTATCAGTGCGCAAACTTTGCAGAGTATTTCTACTCGTAATTATGATCAATTTTTACTGTGGGACCACCTGTGAAATCGCAAAAAAAAAATTGGATGTTCTATAGAAAAATTCATACCTACTCGGCAAAAATGTATGAAACCACCAAAAAAAAAATTTACATTTCGCAGGAGGCCCCATAGTAAAAGTTGTTCAGAATCATGAGTAGAAACATCTTGCACAGTTTGCGCACTGACTAAAAAATAACCCCATGTGCACAGTTATAAAAATCGAGTTATAATCTAGAAGAATACTCCTAATCCAGGTAATCTAGCAATTTTTCATTAGTTACTTTTTCTCAATGATTTACTGTATATTATACTGTGTTGTTTCTCGAAGGTTTTTCTAAATCTATATTTAATAGTAGGTAACTGATTCAATAAAGAATGGGATTAATTATAAATGGCGGCGGCGGTTCCGTAAGTGGGAGAGAGAAAGCATGAACGCTTGGTATGTGTGTAAACTGTAAGGGCCTTAATGTGAGTGAGAAAGCATGACCTTCAGCCACCATTTATAATTCCACTCTTTATTGCACCATTGTTCTTTATTGTTTTAGTAATACTTACTTATTTTTAGGAGCTCGTAAAGCATTATTGGCCATCTGCGAAGCGTGTGCTAAGAGCTGGTCGCGATGGAAATACGCCAGCACCAGGAGTCCAAGTAGTGGGATTACTAGTAAAGAAGTCTGACGAAGCTCTTGCTCTGAGGATTTCACCTGAAAACAAAACGTAATACGTGGTGTAACGAAAATGTTGTACGCGTGCTCGGACCAAGAATCTGAGCAACTTTTTCTATGGAACATATGATGATAAACAACATTTTTATTTTCACTTCCCATACGAAGTCAGTCAGCTGATCATAAATTTTGTATGGGAGGTCAGTTTTTTTTTCGTTTACCACAATATATTCCATTCGAAAATTTGTTCAGTTTCATGGTCTGAGCACGCCTGCAGAGTTTTTATTACACCATCCCTTACACCCTGTACAGTCAAAATGTTAATAAATCCAAACCAGGTTCTTTTGTAGGTCATTTGATACTAAAATAAACTGTTTTATGGTCTGTTAAAAGACCGATCGCATAAAAAGAAAGAAAAGCAATCATAGACATGACTTATGAGAGCTGCTGGTAGCGACTGTATGGTAAAAACGGGAGATGTGCCTTGTGGCGTACCTAAAGAAGGCACAATTATAGGCTAATATGTAGAGAATGTATTTATGGGGAAGTATTTTCTTTGTCATATATTGATCTTATGGGGAAAGTTTTTCATATTTACCTTTGGCGCAAATTCAATGTCGAACGCCTTATATTTCCCGTCGGAATTGAAGTAGTACACAATTTCTTCGTAGGAGTGCGTGGATTTGGAGAGACTGGACTCCAACTGCAGCACGTAAGTCTTGTTGTCGGCCGGCAGGCGTGGTAGCACGTACATCAGACCTGGAATGCAAGGTTACTATATGTTTACTAGGATTTTAATGCACTCACAGTGCTATATTATTCTCATAAAATTTCCTAATACATAGATTGATTAAGCATTTGAAGATTTATCATGTGGTTTGAATTCCTACTGTAATGTGGACTAACCAGGTGATAAAGTTGTATGTACTTTCTACTAGATGTCGCTTGATCGTTGTTTGCATGGTATAATAATTAGACTATGGTTGTTTGGAGACATGCATCAAGAGATTGAAATTAGGCGAGCTATTATATACGCCTTTTTTCATAAATATTTTTCGTTACTGTATATTTTTTCATGTCTTGAAGATGTTGGATTGGAGCGAGAAAGGGGTCAATATCAACGGAATACGCATGTCGCATCTCAGATTTGCAGACGACCTCGTCCTTATTGCCGAACGTGTCCTGGATCTCCAGAAAATGCTCTCAGATCTGCATGAAGCTTCTCTGAAAGTCGGTCTCAGGATGAACATGTCCAAGACAAAGATCATGACGAATCGCACACGTATACCTAACATCTGTGTAGGAAATGACACTGTTGAGGTAGTCAGCGATTACGTCTATCTTGGACATCGTTTGTCCTTTGACCCAGAAGCACAGGTAAAGGAGATCGGAAGACGTATCGGACTAGGTTGGGCTGCTTTGCTAGAGGGTGGCACAGGACCGTAAGGATTGGCGCTGTAGAGAAGAGGCCTATACCCTGCAGTGGGTGGATGTGGGCTGAGAATGATGATGATGATGATGTATATTTTTTATTTCGGAGTTACTGTATATTTATAGGTAATTGTCAATTATTTTTCTACG